>VCRD01000249.1:47370-61524 GCA_006783055.1 Trinorchestia longiramus
CCTTATAATTTAATTAAATGCATTACACCGCACGGCCTCCAACTGCTCGTGTTCTCAAGTTCAAAACTAGGTCTCAAATGGCTCGAGTTGGTGTCAAAATTTTGAACAAGTACAAAAGTTTCCGTTTCGATTGCTGCATCCTCTACGCTCATTAGCAGTTTCATCGAAATTTTAATCTGCACAATCAGCCAGGATCGGCTCGCAAGCGAACGTGAAAAGCTAACTTCATTTCAAGGTTATTGAAACTGCTATGAGTGGAGTCTCTTTGGACTGGCGTAGGCTGAAAATTCTTGTTTCCTATGGTATTTTACTAAAGTAAATGTTCTTCGAGGCCGTTTAAGAAACGAGCCGTTTACTCTTAGAACCAAGAAGAAATATGTCGTCCATAGAGGTGTGCTGAAGAGGATGCACAGTCACAGTTTAAAGCACAGTCTACTTTAAATATCTTGTAAATACCAGTAGGATTCCCGAGCTTGTATTACGGAGTGTGATACGAGTGTTTTTATTGTTACCATCTTATAGGAGACTTGAAATTCTCATGAGACCCCCGAATTACATGTAGCTGATTCACCACTGCTGGCTGGTACAACATGTTCGCGGTTTTAGTTTTGGAATAAGGCCTCTATCATTTCTTTGTTGAGGAAATAACTGACACGTCATTATAATGAATTTTTGAAATATTAATATCAACGGCATTTGGGCACTATCACCAATTTTCTTTCATTCGTCTGTTTAGATAACTCAGTGAGGGATCTTCATTATTGGGTAGCAGGACTGGATGCGTCCTGGTCCCTCTGTATAACGATGGAGAAATAATAATTACTGGAGGAAATGTGTTTCCATCGTGGCAATGCTTTTGATTATCCCGTAAAGCCATTGCGTTTTTATGTAGCTGGGTCATGTATTCTTACAGAAGAACGTGTCACTGTGTTTACGTGAATGCTCTTCTCGTTTTCCTATGGTTGGGTAACGTATCTTGCAGGAACCTGCTGTAGTCTCCTTCATTTTTTTAAATCTGTTTTAGAAGCTCAGTGTTAGAAATAAAACACACGTGTGGAGATCAGTGAAGTAAAATTCGACAGAAAATACGTTTTCGTTTTCTCATCTTCAACGTTTTTCTATAGTTTTATGTTTTTTATTCTCCTAAATTATTTTTTACATTTTTTTCATTCACTTTTTGACCTGTCCTCAATTTTTCTTTTTTGTTTCTGCGATATCCTCTCTAGCTTAGCTATACCTAGGATTTCCTCAACAGTAAAAGCGGTAGTAATCATTGAATCCTTAGAAACATCTTCAATCGATCGCTCGAAACTGGGATTGTACCAGAGGGTTGGAAGCAGGTGAATGTCACTCCTATTTTCAAAAATGAGGACAAACAAGCACCTGATAACTATGACTCAATCAGTCTTACATAAGTGATCAGTAAAACAATAGAAAGATTACTCAAAGTCCGTATCATAACACATCTTCAAGCCCAAGACCTGATTACTGAGACCCAGCATTGATTCACGGAAAAACGTAACTGTCTCACGAATCTCCTCAACTTCTTGGGAGAAGTCAACTGCACATAGGACTGTGAAAAAGCCGTGGGCCTTGTGTACCCCGACTTTCTACAAAGTTTCCCATGAGAGGCTAATGGCCAAAGTTCAAGAGCATGGAATACTAGGTAACTATTCTCGATAGAGATGAGACTGACCCGCTGGTCGCATTCAATGAGTGATAATGCATCATCAAGCCAGTAGTTTGACGCACGTACTATCAGGAGCCCCGATGGAGCGTTTTGTGACTGCTGTCTGCATCCTCTACATGTCATTGATGAATGAGTGCATGTGTTAGAATAATCAGTAGAATAAAAAAATTCGACGATGACACGAAATTTTGTCACAGGGGCTCACCGAAAAAGACAATGATTATTCGATCAGGCCTCAATTGTTTGCTTCAATGGATTGAAACCCGGAAAATGAGCTTCGACACTGATAAATGTACAGTCATGCACCTTGGGGCTTATAATCGGCATTTCCGACAGACGATGAATGATACTCCTAGTGAAACAGAACAGAAAAAGATCTTTGTATCACAATGATTAAAAATGTCTAGCATGGCAAACCTGTGGAAAAGAGCGTTAGAAATGCGAGCAGGATCTTTGGTTTCATTGCTAGAATTTTTGAATACAATTCTAAGAACACCATCGTGCTGCTCGATGAAGCTTTAATGCGGCCACATCTAGACTATGCAATGTAGCTGTGATCTCCTACACTACGAAGAAATTAGGCAAATGAAGAAAATTTACTGCAAAGCAACTAAGATGATCCCTGAACTCCGCAATCTTAGCCACGCAAGGCTTCTTTAGCAGCTTCAACTCATCTCTCACCAACAAAGATGACTGCGAGACCTATAAATACATGAACGCTTTATTGATGTTACCTTGGAAGGAGTTTTATACATAGACGGTATTACAATAATAAACTTCACGATATCCCAGGCTCTAAACATCTTTTCTATTCATATTGCTGAAACCTGGAACGCACAATACAGTTTCTGCTGGCACTGGGAACACATTCAACGAATATTGGATAACGAATCCTCTTCCCAGTTCTATAGAGTACTGATTCCATATCTTTCTTAACTCGGGGGGCCTGTGTATGATTGCAGTGCATATGCGTGACAAATGCCACTGCGTGAAAAAGGTGTGTACTCGTGAATGAAATGTCTGTGTGGGATTGAGGTGTGTGGGCGTAATCGGTGTCATTACTTCAAACCGCATGGGACTTGGGTAAACTTGACATGGGACTTGGGTTTGATATGGGACTTGGACCCAAGGATGGACCAATATTTCCATATTGTATTTTATTTAATTTTCAGCTATTTCTACGACATCTTCTATACTTTAGGTATAACTTCTTTCCATATGTCGTATTTATTTATATTGCATTCTTGGTAGAAGTAAATAAGATAAACCGAAATTTGTATGCATTCTGAGTTTATTCATACGTTTGTTACATATGCTCGTACTAAAAATATCCTCCCTGATATCTGGTAATTATTCATTGCATTTGTCCCGTTTACGAGATGCGTAGAACGAGGTTGTTCTTCAGAGTATCTTGAGACTCAGCAGCCTTGTGAGTCCCTAGGATTTCTCTGCTACATTTCAGGAGCTGCACTATGCAATGGTGCTTATCCTTGGTTGTACGCTTAAAATTGACACTCCTCAGAGGTAACCGTAGTAACTCGCCACAGAATCAGAAGTACTTATTGCCTGAGGCTGTCGTGGTCGTTTCGTAGTTCTGGAGGCTGTAGCTTTCTTTTTTACTTCTCGTGCTTTCTAACGAGGAAAGTAGGCGCACCAGGTAGCAGACTTCCTGAAAGATTGTCTTCGGTACCTCTTCTGTATGCTTCAGTTTTTTATGTCCCTTAAATGAGGGTTTTCAACTAGTGTGAAATCGTTCTTACAGTAGATGCGACGGTCCAAACTCGGATCAAATTATAATGAATATCAATAATAGATTTATTTATGAGTACTGTGGAGGCTTCTTCCTCTTGTGTGGTAGTATTACTTTGTTCTGAGGATGTTTTGATAGCATATTTTTTGTGAGCATTCGTGGTGCTATCACTTTCCTTAAGAGGGTGAATAGTGTCATGCATAATTCAAGAACAGCAATTGTTGTTTAAGTGAGTTTAGATAGCAGTTGTGTTTCAGTGTTGTCTGAGGACTAGTTTTCGAGCATCTTCTTGTGTATTTTGAATCATGTACATCGTATTTCCCTTTTGCCTTCATCCAACCAGCTGATGTACCAAAATTTAAGATGGTCGTATCTGTTTTTCTTTTATTTCGTTTTGAAATTTAGCGTTTCTTTTTTGAGACACCTGAGCTTTCCTGTCCCAGCTAATCTGAGCCAAAATTTAAGTCACTGTAACATTACGCTCTTACTGTGAAATCAGCACTCGGTTTTTACTGATTTTCGCAAAACGAAAATGTGTCATTCTGAATATTTTCATTTATCTAGTGACAAAAAAAGCTAGAGTCTAATATTCACGGCTGAATAGGCCGTGATAATGTGTTGCAATTTACCCCAAATCATGATGAGTTTCAAAATTTCCTGTTTCTATAGAACATTAATAATGGGGAACTGCCAAAAATATTTGAGTAACTTTAACATTTGACTTATTAAATGTTTATAAAAAAGTATGAAAAACAGCGCAAAGACGACGTTCGTTATGTTCTACTCGCTGTATATCATTTGAAAAAAGGATTTGCTTCCTATATGCTGTGGAATGAAATGTTTATAAAAAATTTCTCATCAGGGCCAACGTCCTCATCACTGCCTCTCTTGACGCCCTCGTCATTGTTGACTTCATCTCCATTGCATACGCGACGTGCTGCAGACTTGCCTCCCTTCCTGAGAAGGAGAGAGGTGCGGAAAACAACATCTTTCCATCGTTTTCGTCAGTGCCAGCGCAGCTTTGGAGGTTAGTTGCTTACTTTATATTTTTACAATTTACCTTCTTGTTCATGATATCATCTATCCTCTGTCAATGCTTGAAAACTTCACCATGCTTCTGTACCTCAAGTTTAGCAAAGATATGCTATTTCAATTCTGACTTCTCTATTCTATGTTACCGATCTCATGGAAAAAAGATTAGGGACCTTCAAATAGGAGTTCAATCCAATAATCCTGCTTCACTCCAATATTAGTTGCGCAAAGATCTTGAAATGAAGAAACATGTAAAGAGACGAGACGTGATCTCACAAAAAAATCTTAATTTGTAGTCGAGTAAAGAAATGAGTCAGCATACATAACTGTGCTGGTAGTCTATATTTTAATAAATATCAACTATCAATCATAAGGGAGCAGCAAATTTAAAAATATCGAAATTGCCGAATGCTCACAACGGGGTCAATCAACTCAAAGAACTCAAATAAAACGAATAATATTTATACGGTAAGTTATTATCGGACGTAAGAATTTTACCCATTGCAATTAAATTCGTGCAGCAGTGAATATCCAATGGCAGAAAAAAAACACGCCGTTGCAAATAACCAACACCTATTTTTACCAAAATTGATGTTCACGATTATCATAGGAGTGAAAAAAGTACAGAAAATCGGTATACTTGCATGTGCTTAGTTCTCATATTTTAGAATCTCTGCTTTTCTGTGGTGTTTGTGATGTACACGCACAAGTAATAAAACTGTTCAAAGGATCCGGCAAATGCTGTTGTAGGAACTAAAAGTTTATGAACTTGATAGATATTGATGTTGTTATAGCTGGAGTGCTTTTGCATAACTTTTCTCGCGATGAGGGAAAGAGTTAAGAGTGTAAGTTTACTGCATGGCAACAATGTATTCGGCTCTAAGTTTTTGCCCAACAAGATCGTCTTTCTTTGTTCAATTTGAAAGGAATCTGCAGTTTTTAAGTGCTCGCCACTGACGTTGAATGATATGAGACTGACTCAGTCTGGAGTCTGCCTTTTCGTTCAAAATGAGTTGAGTGACTAATATTTTTCTGATAGACGATAAGACATTATTTATATACGGTGTAAAATGAATGTGGGATAGACTTTTATAACATTGTATGTATATGGAGTTCCAATTTGAGTGAGATGTGGAACGTGTGTGGTGAATCAGTAATTTGTGATAGTGGATTTAAAACCAGTTTGTGTGGTGTCAACATTTCATTGATGCACATAGTCTTGTTAGAGAGGTACATGTAAGAGATTTAACATGCGCACCGCTCTCACATATTATGTACGGGAGGGCACTCTTGAAAGTTTAACTTTTGAAATTTAATGCTGGTTTTTGGGTTGAGAAGTTTACTGATAGTCACTATGAAGGCTGTTTTTTCAACCTCTAATGGGCTATAAAAAAGCAAATTCACATAATATAAGTTTAATTACCAAAATTACTGCAAGTGGTGCTTCTTTTCTACGTAATCGTCAAAAGATATAGCCCGACTGCCCGAGGTATGGGCTGATGAACTTTGCCGCTACGGTTGATGCTTCACCAAAATGGGAGTTACGAAGTGGAATCCGTTTTTTGGCAGCAGAAGAACGTAATGCTGCTAAAATCCATCACAGAATGAGTAAATTGTAAGGTGACAACTAGATGAATGAGGGTAGTGCACGGAAATAGTGCACAAAATTTAAAGAAGGGTGAACTGTCATCCATGGGGAAGGGGAGACAAAAGCGCAAGTGTGTGGATTTACGAGTAAGAGAACTAGGTTCTCAATTCCAGTCCCAAGTTTTTTAAATGCAGTATAGTAATCACTGGGGATACGAGGATATTCTTCACTGCAGAGTAAATTTTAGGAATTTACTAATCTTCGATATCTTGTGGAAATTTTATTTGATTACGGTATTAATTCAGGCGCCCATATGCTGTTGTCTAGGTAGAAATACGTGGGTCATAATGTGTGGCTGAAACAATATCTTTATATGAATATGTTTCAAGTTCTGAACAAGCCTGGGTCTCAATAAAGGAAAAAATGTTTATGAAATAAAAGTTTAATAGCTAAACATTTGTTTATGTTTCCCTGAATGTTCATAATAGTTTGCCATACATGGGGTGATATGCATATTTTTGTTAGACCTTCTACGGCAGTTTATGCGCGTACATTTGAAAAGATAAACATTACGTTGCTTCTTCAGTCTATTTTAAGGGTACACCTGTTTACTTTTCCGAGTTGCAATCATCCCTCATTATACCTGAGTCCGAGCTTCCACCTAATTATTCCTACATTCAAACATGAACCGGAGTTGTCTTAGGCTCGAATATTAGTGAATTTCTAAAAAAATCCGACATCATTAATTTCATGCGTTTTTCGTAACTCGGTCGGCTACCTGATCAGTCTTACCACCAGCTTGGTCGACTGGTGAGCGAACCCGGTTGCGGTGCGGGAAGACCCGGCTTCGAAGCCCGCTGCCGCCGTGGTCGGTTTGTGTATGACCATCGGCTGCTAGAATTACGGCATGAGACTTGGGTGCCGACCCAGGAATGGGCCAAAACACTTGTTCCTATCGTCCTATTCTATTCTTTTTGTAGCCGGCAGTTATGATCCAAATGCAACTACAAACATTGTGTTCATAACCAAACATTGATTGTGAAGTTTTGCGCTTGTTTAGGAACGATATCTAAGGGGAGAATTTACCACATTTAACTAGTAAAAACAAAGACCTAATAATGGTGTTTGAAAGAATTTCAACCCATGTGGTAATTACTAATCTCATTTTTTTGTCATTTTCTCTAAAATTTGGACAAGTGTTTGAATTAGTACGATTTTTTGCAATATCTGAAGTAACAAATGACAAAATGATCAATGGGGTAAATGCACTTTTGTTAGTTCGTGCACTATTGGTATGAAGCAGTTTCACAGAACACTTTGACACAAAAACTTCCGTTTGGCTTCTTGATTTTTAATATTCGGCACATTTACATTGCTTCATGCGTGTCTATTACTTGTGAATTTAATCGGACTAAGTCCATGGTCATACCAGTCTTCAAATTGGAAATGAACCTCTACAATCTCTCTGCACCATTGAGCGAGAAACCCATTACTTTGCACTTTCCTTTCCTCTACTCTTCTATTCTCTGGCGGTCTAGCAAATTTGCGCTCACGATGGAGCTCCCGAACGACAAACGGAACATGTCAGATGCAGGTTGTGCTGTCAGCTCACAAATGACAGTAGGATTGTGTCAAATGCAGGTTGTGCTGTCAGCTCACAAATGACAGTAGGATTGTCAGATGCAGATCGTGCTGTCAGCTCACGAATGACAGTAGGATTGTCAGATGCAGGTCGTGCTGTCAGCTCACAAGTGACAGTAGGATTGTGTCAGATGCAGGTCGTGCTGTCAGCTCACAAATGACAGTAGGATTGTCAGATGCAGGTTGTGCTGTCAGCTCACAAATGACAGTAGGATTGTGTCAGATGCAGGTTGTGCTGTCAGCTCACAAATGACAGTAGGATTGTGTCAGATGCAGGTTGTGCTGTCAGCTCACAAATGACAGTAGGATTGTGTCAGATGCAGGTCGTGCTGTCAGCTCACAAATGACAGTAGGATTGTGTCAGATGCAGATCCTGCTGTCAACTCACGGACCGTATGATTTTGTCAGAAGCAGGTCATGCTGTCAGCTTGTAAACGACTGCTGGACTGTCAGGCCCTGTCAGGTCTATCGATCACTCTCAGAAAGCAAGAAGGAAAACCTCTTTTACGCAAGAAGGAAAATTTGCATGTGAATGAGCTCAATATCTCGGGCAAATTTACCCTGCTGAAAGATCTTTAGGAGATGACTATCAGCGAAAAGAAAATGCCATCTGGAACGTTTGTGCGAAGGTAATTCAGGTAAGATTACTCTCAATTTGTAGAACCAGAAATTTCTCGCACGTAATTTTTTTGCCGTGGAATGTTTGTAATTTTTGCCGCTATTTGTGCAAAAAATAACGTGCGAAACCCAGGAGTAAAATATACTGTTTTGAAATAACGTGTATAACGATGCATTTTTTCAAGCTATGACAGGAAACTATGCATACCTACATTTGGTTTTTGTTTTCTTGAATGAAATATTCCACGGGGAAAAGGAAGGTTATGAGGAAGCGACCTCAACTTCTTTGCGAGATCACTGAAGCAGCGTCGAATTTTCTGCGAGCATTTCTGGCGTCGCATTTTTTGCGTCTGGGCTCCGGCAGCGTCTTCCGCCCCGGCCTCCGTAATGGAGCTGGCAAGCTATTCTCGTCGCCACCAAAACAATTCCAGCCAGCAAATATTTTCTTTCACAGCGAACTTCTTTTTATGAAAGTTTCTGTTTGGGGAAGTTTTATGTTTCCAAATGTCCAGGTAACTGTTGAAATCATTTTCTCATTGCGCATCAATTGTGACGAAATGGACGCTCATTTTACAGGCAACTGGAATGAGGTAGCTGGAATTGCGTTCCTAGTGAGAATTCAAATCAACTTTTCTGTGTTGCATCAAATGCATGAACTAATGTCGCTAAAGGGTGTGGCAAATGTATGCAAGTAGTTGAAATGTAATAAATCTATTTGTAGCTAAAATGTGTAGTAAATGCATATATTGCTAAAATGTGAAGGAAGTGTATGCATTTAAATGTAAAGAAAGTGTATAGAGCAGCTAACATGTGTATAAGCGTGTAGAAAATAAGAATATCCTTCGTATTTGTTGTTCCTAAAATCCATGGGCACAAAATCAGCATGCTGAAGGTTCTGCCAGTTACATCCAATCATTAGTACTACCTCAGAAGAAATAATCAACTTGGTTTATTTTGTTTTATATAAAGATGTGTTCGTCCTCGTGAGAGATTATTCTTTTTTACAGAAAATGTTCTTCATTAAAATGCTGTGTTTTTTGAAAAACTGAGATACATTATGCATTTATATGGATGTAATCTAAACTCGCACTTTCTAATTAGCGCTATGTTTGTAGAAAATGTATCTATATTTGCATCAGGAGAACTAATTAATTTAACACACATTGCGTCGATGAAAGGAGAAATAAAAGAAATAAAAGGGAAAGTGGTTTTGATGAAGAGAACTAGATCTCACTTCAGCGTTCAACTTTCATGCGTCATAACATGTAGACCCAAATAATTCTGAAAAGTCGCATGAAGAAACAGGCACATAACGGCATTTGAGAGTTTAATGGCAGATATTCGAGGGATATTTTCTTTTCGTTGGTTTGATTAACACCTAGCGTCATAGTTACAGCTCGTGCTGCTTGAGTTTGTTGTAAGTTGGGTGTTAGTGTTATTAAGGCTTTGTTTTTTCCTCTATTTCTCTGGTAATGGCTTTCTTTCTCACTTTATCGAATGATGGCGTTCGATGATCGATGGAATGGCGCTCTTGCCGTGCATTCGTTTCTGTTCCTTTCGCTTCTTACGTACCTCTCCGTCTCTCTTGATGCTTCATCTGCTTATTTACAGGGTGTAGCTGACAGGGCTACTTGACAGACGTCAAATTTACAATTTCATAAAGGTATTCTACGAGATCAAATTTTACGGCGATCATCGCTTCAGGAGGCCGAACACTTCATTTATAGCTTGGATATGATACGGGAGTGCAACGAATTTTTCCCTGAAATATTGTTTCCTCAAACTAGCCTGCTGTCTATTTCGTTCTTCAGTATTTTGTCTCGTTGATACACTCATCGTAGGAGTTAGCACACTACTCGAGCAAATACGGCGGATAGTCTTGTGTATGATAAAGAAGTAATAATTATAGTCTACCGTCTTACCTCATCCCAATTGAAGTATAGTTTTAGATATTATCTTCACCTAATACAAAAGTTCGTTCGCTTTTCCTTCTACAAGGTGAATTTCCTAACTGGCTTTAAAATTAAATTAAAGCGTTTCTAAAGAAAAACATCGATAAAACATTTAATTGAGGGCCTCCGGTGCTTTGCATTTGAACGGGCATGATCTTTTGAACTTGCTGCCGACTGGTGATCATGATACCGAGTTTTAAACTATACGTCTATGAGCTCGTAATACTCAAACTTCATCATTTGTATAAGTCACAACTTGTAGGGCTTTTCAGGGCATTTCTTCATCATTTTCAGCATTGTCCAGTTATTTTCGTGATTTTCATTAACGTTTTCCCGTACGCATAAACTCCTCAAATCTTAAATTATAACTCGATTGACGTCCAATAACGTGGTTTGAGTGTATATATTTAATTTGTACAGCTGTAGCTCGATTATAATCAAGGAGTTCAGCGATGACCAGTGATCAACTGAGAGCTAAGTGGTCATGGCCTCATGTAGACGTAGGTCAGCACTGGACGGCTCCTGGGTATAGTGTATTACCTTGTAGTTATCTGTGCTGGATGGCTGCATTAGTTGGCTCATCGGTTTTGGGCCACTAATTGCTATGCAAGACAGTGCCCAACACAATGTACAATGTTTATTTAAATATCACGGTGTAGTCTCGTAGGATTGGATTCTCTACGCTGAAAAATATATTTCGAGTTCTGTAGCTAAAAAAAAATTGTCATGCCTTTATAATAAAAAATAGTGATTTTTGCGTCTAATATTGTTTTTATAAAAACTTTGTTCGTAAGATGTTGTTGGTTAAAGTAGATCAGCGCAGAAAAGCGAAATTATAAGTTTCTTCAGTACAGCGATGCGCTTCTCATGTTCGACATAATATGCCACTTCTTTTGTCCCGATGATATACAATGGGCCTTGAAAATCCACAGCGGCAAATAGCAAAAGACGGCCATAGCGACTAAATTACATTGTCGGCAGTTCATTTTGCACTGCAATGAAGACCCAGCTCATGATTGCAACAGCTACAGTACATGCAAATGCTAGTAATAGAAGCTTAACGCGAGCACTGAAAGTACCGAACTGTTGCTGAGAACAGGTTTTCCTACAATGTAGGGTACATAAATCTTGAGGTCGTGCTCTTCATTCTGAATTTATCTTTTGCGTACCAAATTTCAGTAATGAAACTGACAGTTATTAGGCTAAAGGAATTGGTAGTAAATATTTTCAAGTTGATAAAGCTTTGCAACTCACGGATCACTTTTTTCAGGATGTGTTTGATGAACTGTATTGGATAGAAAATGACGAGCAAGTAGCATTTGGCTACAATTGAAGATAATACGTTATTTTGCTGGTGTACACTCCTATGTTGGGATAATTTCAGCTTACACATTTGGAAGGTACATTTATAGATATATCTTTATTTGATAAAAATTAAATAATTTTAATTTATGAACTGCAACTATATTTTAGTGTATAAACTTTAGGCTGTGAACTGCAAATGATCATTATTTCGGTCACTTCAAAAGTACGAGGGGGCTTCAATAAGTTCGTAGAAAAAGGAAGTTAAAAAGTTCAAAGTTATAATGTTTATTTTTCCACATATGCTTATTTAAGTCAATACACTTCTGTAAACGTTGATAACAGCCTTCAAGTCCATCTGTGTACAACTGAGTCATGCAATTTGAATCACGTCAAAGCAGCTCTTTTTACATCTGGCCTCTGCCAAAATCGAGGCCAGGACAAACGTAAAATTCATGGGGAAGCTTGGGTGGAAGAGAAGCCAAATTATTGACTCTCTGAAACAAGTTTATGGTGACAATGCCCCAAAGAAATCAGCAACCTACTAATGGATCAGTCGTTTCATGAGTGGAAGAAATGATACTGAAGATGAGTCCCACAGTGGCAGGCCATCCACATCAGTTTCTGTGGAAAACATTGATGCTGTTCGCGACATTATTGAAAAGGATGGGCGAATAACCACTAAATCAGTAGCAGACACACTCAACATTTCCGTGGGTTCTGCACGCACAATTCTAGTGGACAGTTTTGAGCTGAACAAGCCCTCGGCTCGATGGGTTCCTAGGCTGTTTCACCCAGATCAGCAGGAAACATGGGCAGATCTTTCCATCGAAATTTTGAACAAGTGGAATGAGAACCCTGAAGATTTTCTGCAGAGAATCATGACTGGGGATGAAACATGGCTCTACCAGTACGATCCCGAGTACAAAACTCGATCGAAGCAGTGGCTGCCCAGAGGTGTAAGTGGTCCTGTCAAGGCAAAATCTGAGCGTTCAAGAGGAAAGGTTATCACCAATGTCTTCAGGGATGCCGAGGGGATCTTGCTAGTGGACTTCCTCAAGGACAAGAAAATACTTAGAGCTCTTTATTGTGAAAATATTTGAGAAAAATGTTCAATAAATCACAGTAAAACGTCCTAGATAGCTGCATCGGCGCGTTCTCCTCCATCACGACAATGCACCTGCGCAAGGCGCTCGTCAGACAAGAGCTGTGCGACGCAAATTTAGATGAGAAATCATTCGACATCCACCTTATAGCCCCAGACTTAGCCCCATCTGACTTTTTTATTTCCAAACCTGAAAAAGTCTCAGAAAGGTACCCAGTCTCCGTCAGTTGAAGATGTAAAAAGAGCTGCTTTGACGGGTTCAAATCGCATGACTCTCAGTTGTAAACAGATGGATTTGAAGACTGGTATCAACGTTTGCAGAAGTGTATTGACTTAAATCAAGCATATTTTGAAAAACAAACATCATAATCGATTTCTTCAACTGTCCTTTTTCCACAAATTTTTTGAAGCCTCTCGTATTCGTAATTCTTTGATCTAGGTGAATGACAGTGTTTAGTTGAAAAGAGTACGTTCTTTGTGATTCACTGAAGATGGGTGGAAAGTTAGATTCTACGTACACCCGGAAATGTTTCAGTAAATAAACAATGTACTTTTGACATTGGAGGAACTAAAGTTGAAAAATGAAATTTAAGATTTCTAAGGAGGTATGGCGTTTTCTTTTGAAAATATTTTATGAAGCTTCCTATGTTTTTTATGCATTATTTAATTGAAACCAATGAGCGTAGGCCATCTGATTTCAAAGACAGGTGGTTTCTAATTGTAGTATCATAATTCAGGTAACGTAAAGCAAGGAAGGGTTAAAAAAAATCAGTAAGCTCAATAATGCAGCTTCTAGTTAGTGTCATTGTTATCACTTAATATTACCGCAGAGGCACTACCGATTTTTTCCGGCCACCACCTCTGTAGTCCTGTTTACAAAGTAGCGCTTGGACACGTCACCACGAAGTGTGACCGAAAAATTTTGCCTCCCTCCGCTTTGGCATTGTGGCTATCGTAGGAACTCACCAGCCCGGAAAATGACCGTCATATTTTTGTTTCAATATACAAACGCTTTGCGAGACCTCTAAAAGCTTTCAAGTCGTGCATGCCTTTGAAAACGGATGAGAAGCTGCATGCAAGCACCTTTATGAAGAATAATTAAACTTACTCAAAACAGAAATGAACGTCTGAGAATTTCCTCAGTCATTTTGTACTTATAGTAATAAACTCAGTATGTATCATTAGAAAATTGACAAGGTTGTCATTCCAATCACTTTACATTATTAATTTTTTATTTCGCTTCAGATAGCATTTGAACAAACGTGAAGCTGGTAACATTAAACAGCAATGGTTTTGCAGTCTATGTAAGCGTATAAATTTTTGCCCATGCCTCGGCCATTATCATTACAGCAGTGTTACAAAATTAATGCTTAGTTGAAAGTTTTTGTTACCAACTGCAGTTCAGCAACAGTTTAACACTTTGCCTCCGATTGCCTGATTGGTGTAAAACTTCACTTTGTACGCATAGTCACTACA
>VCRD01000249.1:71590-136102 GCA_006783055.1 Trinorchestia longiramus
GAGGAGTAACGGTAATACTGTCACAAGTTTTCACGAAATAATTACTTAATTTGCATTACACGATAATTCTATGACTCGTGGTGTACGATTGTGAAGCGACTCCCGAAACAGAATTATCCCATGACTGCGATGCACAATTATTGTATTACACTCAGCACACAATGAATATGATACATCAACCATGTTACATAATTATTGCATGGCTCATGGTACACAAAAAGTACATGCCTTGTAGCACACTATGTAACGCTGGCATTTAGTGCTTGTATACGGCCCTTGAGGCACAATAATTTGGTTTGCGGTACACAATAATCACATACTCATGGTACAACACTTATTGTATGCTTCGAGGTGCACAATAATTATATACTCGGGATACAATACTTGAAATTGTATGATTCGGGGTGCAGAATAATTAATTATTAGTGAAGTGCAAAATAATGACTTGGTTCATGATTTTGATTCCTATTCTTTGTAATTGATATCCAATATAAGAAATAATTCATATATTGATAAAAGAATGTTCAGTGTGAGGAATAAATTGCCTTTTAAATTGTTTTCCATTCAATGATTACGGGCCATATACTTATTTGCGTTGTGGTTCCTGTTCACAACCTTGTAGACGCGTCCTGAATACTGAAATCCAACGCTAATAAACACATTTTTGTCTCTTATTACGTTCTGCAATAAGATAATTTTCAAAAGCAAACATTACATCAGTTTGTTCTCCTTTTCAGAAAACCTTGATCATAAAAGAACGTTCGTGGCTTGAAATTCATAATACACAAATTTTAGTTGGCCAGCTAAACATTCTTATGAGCTTCACGTACATTGCATGTTAGTTCAGTCGTTAAAATGGTCTTCATGGAATGCGTCAAGGCGATTTTAAATATTTTTATCCACTGATGCATATTGTGTTGAACTTTTTAGGGATCCGATGCAAATATTTACAACCTGTTCGATTTGAAAGTGAAATTTTGTAGCTTATCTAGAATTTGGGGCTATTGACTCATATGTGTTTGAGTGGCATTTGATTCTCAATTTGAGTCTGGTTGTTTTCTGCTGCCGCATGTATTAATCTGCCTCCCTGATTGTCAGCCAGTTTTTCTGGGCACTTCAAACTTTAAACATTAATAATATTCTTGAAACCCACAAGCGATTCTTACTGAGTTTGAGTAACAAATAATAATATAGAGCTCTCTGTTTTTCTTGAAAGTATTACCCTCTAGAATACTATGAAAAAACGGGCAGTCTGTCAACTATTAAATATTTTGTTTAAATTGGGTATCTGATATACGTAGATATTTCATGGTATCTCTGAAATATTTATACTTACCTTGACAAAGAACTATTTAACTAGGAGAATCTATTGAGCCTTAGCTTACAATGAGCAAACATCCAACGAACGTACGTTGCTAGTTTGAATAAATCAAATAATTTTCATCTGCATGAGATCATCTCTTGTATATTTCTTGATGTACGTTTCAGAATCAACTGCAGTGCTTCTGAATACGGTTCTCTCCCTGCTTACTTTAATTAACATTAACAATTGAATACATGGCTTGGGCGAAGTTCATTATATGTACAACGCACCTAGCACTGCAGGGCAAGCTTTACTCGCTTCATTATCGTGCAAATTATGCTCTAAGAAACATCAAATTCACAGCTATGAATTTGGGCAACCACTTCCTCCGACAGTTGAAGGAATTTATTTTTCTTCGCATCGCATATTTCATTAATTACTGAGCTTAGATTAATGCTCCTGACACGCTAAGACAAAGCGAAAATGTCCGCTTATATTGTAGGAATTTTGCTGATCGCCTTTCCTTACATCTGCTGACGGATTTTTACTCTAGAAATCATTTTTTAGTCATTGAGCTATCATACAAGAATGTACTTGCATCTCCTATGTAAAACTCGGAAATCACTCAACGGTGCTGTAAAAACTTCATTTGTGTATCCATTGAGCAAATTTAATCATTTGTCATCACAGTTCCTACTCGAATTCCAAAAGAACACATGAAGAGAAGTCAACGTGTTTCAATAAACCTCAATTGTGAAGCAAATAATCTTGAACAAATACTGACCGTTTACACCACTATTTTCTTCACTGCTCGGATTCGGAAAACAGGATGAATGAATTTTGGTATGCTCTTAGTAGTAGTTTCTGGTACTGTATGCTCATATACTCTTTACTCTACGTGATGCCGCAGAATGCTGGAGACGTCGTTCAAGCGAAAGTCTTTGGCATTTCTCTGGCGGTTTTTCATTCGCGCGGCCTTCAACTGTTTCAATCGTTGAAACACAGTATAATTTTGTTCATAGATTCTATTTTTATTAGTTATTTTCACCTCTTTTGGTAAGCCTTTTGGATCTGTTGAGTGTAACAAGAGCTAAGTACTAAACAAAACCGTAACACTATAACTTCATTTATTTTTTGATATTACAAGTATTTTCCAATTGTTCCAGAAGTATATATATGTTATATATGTAAACATGTGCTCATGACGTTAAATAACGCCGCAAATAAATATTCCATTATTAAGAGTTAGCTAGGCCTTGTATCTCTTTGACTGCTGCAATCAAATAAGCACCGGAACGGACATAGGTTCATAGCGAAAAATGTTCAAAATCATGGTCTTCTTTCAGCGAAATCGTTTTCAATGGCACCTGAGTCGGATAACTGTTACTTTTCCCATACTTATATTACTACGGAAATGTTAATGTGAAAAATTGGGAGCTTTATTTTAGACAGTGAAAATATTCATTAATTTTCTAATTTCCAGACCACCATTGAACTCCGCTGAACGCTATTATTTTTTAGCGTTGCTTCACACTTGGTGGTCTTCGGTCCATACAAATAAGTACAAATGTAAATCCAAATAACAAAAATTGCAGAGGTGCTTCCGGGGGAAATCTATGCAGTGTCTGAATTTATCTTATGTAGGGAATATCAGATGCGTGAACCCACAGGAAAAATCCCCTTCTCTGATGGTAAGAGGCATCTGTTATGTATGTGTTGTAGGACAGCTATATCAACACAGCTCCTACTTTTCTTTCTTATTGTGAAGGAGGCGGTTCGAGCTAGACTTTTTGCCAGAGTATCGTTGAGAATTTGAAGATTTTAATTTTAAAATTTCGCCTCTCTGTGATCGATCCTCTAGCTGTTGAAACTATTATTGGGTGTGTACGGTGTCCAGACTTAATATTTAGTTGTAGAATATTGGACGACAGTAATAATAAAATTGTAGTAACATTCCTCGAGCGGTCATATCGGGTAATATTGAATGACTTTAAACGTCTATTGTGGGGAGAAAGTGGTAGCATTGTTCCGTAGTCTTACTCGTTGAGGTCTTGGTTAGTTGAAAAGCTTCAATACTAAAGTTCAGGGCAAAAAGTTTAGTGTCGTATTCTAATGACATTTAAAACGTAGAATAAATTCACTACCTGATGTTCTTCAGCTTAGATTATCCCCGTCGTAAATTTTGATGAAGCAGTTTACTGCCCAGCATCCTAGCAAGCATGTGAATACCAAATTTTTGTTAAAGCTGCGATGAACAAAGACGAGTTTGCATGCTGTCGAGGACTGTTGCAGTACATGTATGCAGAAGTACATTAGAAGTCAACTGAGGACAGATGAAAGTACTTATTACGTGGATGGTGGTAAACCAGTTGAAAATAAATTCGTTTCCAGCCATCAAATTGTTTTCAGAACTATTGAGCAAAGTACCAAAATGTTTAACAGTCGCTGTTTCAATAACAATGATGCACTAAAAATTTTCCCCTTGTTAAATTGTCTGAAAAGTCATGAATTTTTTTTAAGCTTGATGCTAGTGTGGAGAGATGGGAATAGTTTTAACAAACTCATTTGTACCAAAAAAGTCAAAACACATGTAAGGTGACGTATTGAGGTAATAATTATTTGCTTGCTCTGAATTCGTAACATTGTTCGTGCTAGCTGCTCCCTTTGCAAAAGTCCGAAGTATGACAAAAAATCTTAAAATACAGCCTAACTTTACTGATAAAGTATCAATCGTGCATACAAGCATCTTATTTAACATGTAAGTTTACGTTACTTTGAACCATAAAACGACAGGGTGAGTTTAAAAACATGGACTGTACAAGGGATGTATTAGAAATGGCACAGTAGGAACCCTTTCGTCCAAAACTAACTTCTAAACAATGGTGCATGTTTTCTTACCTAAAATTCTATTCAAAATTGTCTATTCTGCACTCATTCTACGGTTTCATTTTAATACCTTGATGTTCTGCGTTCCTCCTGCAATAATAATCTCATATTTTGTCATGCCGTTGCAGAAAATGTTCATCTTAGAAATTCAACTTTGCTCGTTTACAGAATAATATTTGCTGTCGAGACTCGGTCTCAACTGCGGTGTTGTTTAAGGTTTCGCTGTGATGTCAGCTCATTTTTCACCTCGCTTCTCAGCAGACCTGCTTGCTTAATCTCCCCAGACGAGACGCAAGCTTTTCTCTGCGGTGAAAACAATTACCATCAAGAAGCGAGTGTCTTCCATGCAAACACTTCATTAAGCTTTTAAAAACACTTCTTTTAAGCTTAAAAGAAACTGGAACTACAAGTAACGAACAGTGAGCTACCAGAAACTGTTTCATTTTCACCACTTCCACGAACGGGATGAACAGATTTTAACTGCTGGCAACACGTAATGAAAAAAGGCGTTAAGAACGATGCTTTAGCAAACGAAGTGTGCAATGGAACAAGTGTAGACGTACTGTATATTTAGAGCTATTCTTTTCTACGCTAAGTGTACATACTTGTTGATTCAATAAGATAATTTTGTTTGATAAAATATGTCTTCACATGTGATGTATAAGCATTTATACTCCGTTAAGCCTGAATATCTGATTTTAAAATACCTTGCGATGTGCAGTGCGACCCACATTAATACTCCGATGTAACCTTGCTTAAAATACTACATAAAAATATCTTTCGATGTATTAGATGGCTATTTTTGAAATACATAATTATTTATTGAGGGTTTCAGATAGCTCTTTGCTACGCTGACGTTGTACATTGAAAGACAACACTTTTTCTTAAAATCGGTTTTTGTATCCACATTTTATATTAGTCCAACATGATTTAAAGAGTGAATTCATTAACAAAGGGGGTTAAAAAAACTGATCTTCGGAAAAAAGTGTAGTGTCTTTCAATATGTATTGTTAGAATAACAAATAGGCATCTCAAATTTTGATAAATAATTGAATGTCTAAAAAATGGTCATTCAACACATCCGAAAATATTTTCATGTAATATTCTAAGTAATGTTATATTGGAGTATTAACGCGGGTGGCACCAGTTATGGCAGTGAATTCCTATGCCGAATAACTTTATAGATTCTTCGCTTTCCAAATCCTGATCCACTGTACAACAGGTAACCAATTTTTTTATCCCAGATTAAAAATTTGTTCTTTTTCATTCGTGGCACTTCTTGGATCCAAAGATTTCTCATGTGGGCGTACCACAATTCAATTTTTCATTTATTGACCAAGTAAGCCTGAAATATCCGTTGTCTCTGCTACGTATTGTGAACTGTATATGCAAATGAAACTGCAAGATGGCCATGCAATAAAGTTTCCCATACATGGATCTATGAATGAATGGAAAAAATTTTGAAGTGGAAGCAAATCGTCGCTTTTTCTGTTTCCAGTGGTTATGAGTTGCTCTTGCAGTAATTCTTACCACATAACGGACTTGATTGATTTGTAAGTATTTGTTTCTTTTAAATTTTCTATTCTCTTACAGTAAAAACTACAACAGTGATTTTGCACGGTATTTTTCTACCACCATGCAATTTTAGTTGCTGACTTATTTATATCTCTGCAGAGTATCAACTGTCGAAATGATGATTCGAGAGAAATGTATGTATTGCTTTCTACAGCTCCAATAATGTTTCGACCGTGACTATTTTGCAATTTTTAGGTTGCATAAGCAAGCCATTGTTCGCTCGTGAATGGATGAGCATTGGAGCCTTTAGTTGAAGTTCGCTCTTTCAGACGTCTCTACTCTTAGAAACAGTGATATGACTCTCCTCATTTGCGACTCTCACTTCGGCCCGTACATCACCTGTGTTCAAGATTTATTTATTCGTTAATTACGCATTCATTGCCTCAAAATTTTAAACTTTTCCCTTTGACGCAGTAGATTGCAGACAAATTTATGATTATTCCGTAGGCTTGGCGTGGAGAGATGTGTAGGTGGACCGAGGTAGAGCTCATTCCTCTAAACTAAAATGAAAAACATAATTCTGTTGCTCTTCAAAAAATTTGATCCTAGAACCTCGCTCATTAACACAACGGTCTTCATAGAAGATGAGTTTAGTCAGGCGTCTAATGTCGAATTAGTTACATTTTTCGATCATTAGAGATTTCAGCTTTCCCAATGTGCACCTAGCGCCGTCGCATATTATTTGTACATAGTTATATTATATCTCACTTAAATACTCTTTTCTCTAAAGTACTAAAAGAAATGTGTACGATCACCACCCAGTGCGTGAGCAACATCGTCCATTGCACTAAGTGATCCAAATTGATTATGGGAAAACTGCTGTGTATGCAACAATTATCTTGCAGAGAAATTTAAATTTCACCCCACTCTTAGTTGCGGTTGGAGAACAGAACTAGTACACATTTCTGATTCGTTGAATGTGTCTTATTTGAAGCCTGTTATTGTAAAACCGTAATAAAAGTGATATTTCTATTTTCAAAGCGAATTAAAAACAAATTATCGATTTCAATATACAGCATGCCAGTTAATATCTAAAGTTGCGAACGAGAAAATGTCCCGTGATTTTTTATTCTTTTATTGTACAATATCGTGTTTATATTTGCAATCAAAATAGCCGTGTTATTTCTGACTTTCCATCTACCATTAGCAAATAAATGAATTATATTTCGGGCCTAACCTTCGACTAGCAAAGTATAATGCATTTTCAGGTCTCATTTGACGGCACCAGCGAGCTGCAATTTATTGGGAACAGAAAATGGCACTTAGCCAAAAATGCTCTGCAATTCGGAATGCTCTGTCCCAATAAAAAAGGTTCATATCATAAAATGTTCCATGGATTTCAGTTTCAGATTTTCTGTGATAGATGTGAGCTTGAATCGTAATTGAATTGTTTCAGTTATTCTGTTTCGCAGCCACTTTCTGTTGTATAAAGGCTCCCGATTTTGCTCTCAGGTTCTGATTCAATATGATCAATAGTGCTTTGTTCGAGTTTTGACATCCATATTTAGCATAGTAGTCTATCAAATATTCTAAGCCGCTGTTCATGGAAATGAAATTAGAGAAACGACCACAATCTTTTAATCGTGATTACGCTTCGAATTATCTAAGAGGGCGTTTTTTCTGAAAATAAAATGCTTTTTAAAAATGCATGTATAAATTTGTTTTATGTAAGTCTGATTAATTCTTTAATGCATAAAACGATATATTATGTATCGAAGTTTAAATTCTCTAACAAAGACAATAAATTTGGATGAGTGACTAATAGACAGAAATATAAAAATGAAGTGTACAGATGTGGTTGTAGGCTACTCTGACCAGTTTCGACGATTGTTTGCTGGTCCTTTGTCTTCTTCCTTGAGGTTAGGGATATACTGTTGAACTCAAAGGTAAACTTCTGCACGCATAATAAAACCCATATCCATCTCGCAGTGTCAAGCATTGCGGTTTTTGTAGAGCATAGCTGAGGACAACTCAGAAATTGCTAATTTCGTTTGCCGATCTTAGAAACATACAATTGCTCAAAAGGTTTCGAAAAAAATGCGAAGTTAATTATTAGGCTCCTTAAGGCTATCTTCCTCGTTACCATAGAGCAAATTGTGACAGCATAAGAATTCGAGTTTCAACTCGCGGAAATTTAAAGAACGTAATCGGAAGCAATATCAGAAAATATTCGTGTCGACCTTCTTTTGAAGCAGTGACAGGAGACAAGGAAGAGGGATCACCACTGAATGCATTGAAATTAGTCTGTAAAAGTATCGGTCAATCGGTTGTTTGGAGTAAGACCGACCATTAATACACCTTAGTGAATTTTGTGCGTTAGAATTGCCCTCATAAGGACTGGTACAATCAGAGCAGCGTAATTCCGTTTTTCAAAAAGTGGACGTCGAACAGGTCGCGGATGGCTGATATTCTAACGATGGTCTTGAATTAGAATTATGGGACGAACTCAATTGTCTGGAACGTTCCCCTCCATACTGAGAAAAAATCTGTGTTGGCGAAGTGTATTGCAGAAAGTTGATACTTTTTTGCAACTGTTTACACTCTTTTTAACGCATGGCGACGGGCGTTGTGCTTCAGTTTGCCTCTTTTTCACACGGGAAGAATTTATATACCGATTTTCGTAGTACGTAGTGTGACTTTTCTATATCTAACATTTATATTCCTACGCTGTATCTTGCAAAGTGCCTATTGCTAGCTACTGTATACCGTGAGAGCTGCGTTTGATGCTGTCAGAAATAGATTGTTGTAAGTTTATTCAGCATTTATTTTTACGTCATACTTTTCTTGACTTAAGGAAGGCAGTTGGATTGTTTTGTAGACTTGTCAAAACCTCTTGTTGGTAAATTCACTATAATTCTTTGACAGGCAAGAGGACTGGAAAAGCCGCTCACGAATGTCACAGACAGGAGCGATGGGAAATAATTGGAGGGTCTCTTGTAGAGAGATATGCCCACTCATGGCTATTCTTGTGCACAAAACTTAATCCTACTGTTGTTAACAATTTTTAATCACCTTTTATTTGGCGCAGCATTATTGTTTGTGAGAACGAAATTCATGAATGAATTGAAGTTCGTATTTTCGCATGCTTGTTGCTCTGGACAGTTCTTGTTTGAAAGAAGTGATCTTTTCTTTGAGATGCTGAAGATGTGGCATCGTAAAATGAGCGATCTGCTGTCAAGGGTGCCTCAGTTGGGAATCATATCGTAAAAAATCAGGGTAAACTCCGATATAAAGATTCTGACCTGGTCGTGATGATACCTCTTAGTGGAGATCATGAAACATTCAGATAAATAGCATTCAAGAGTACTGTGAACTCATCGCTTGTTGTAAGAATTGTTTACTAGACTGGACTGAATAAACTTTATCGATGAGTAAGGGACCATTGTTATGATTTGATTAGTTAGTCCGTACGTTTATTTGCGTTACAATTGTGCACTAAATTCGATTTAGGACGCTTGGCTGATCTTCTTGCGCTATTTACTACTCGAACTTATAGTATTGTATGAACGAACGGAAGTAATAAATTCAAATGAATTTTGTAATGCATTTATCGTATTTCTCTCAGAAGTAATGGAGACTAGATAAATTTACAGTATGAACATTATTTAGATGGAATATGATTGAGCTCTCACGAACAGTTTTGATCTTTGATTTTTCTTCTCCTGGAGACCTGTACAACTTTTTTATTGCCGCATAATATTTTAATAGGCAATACATACCTTTAGGGAAGACAGTGTAAACTGCATTACAGGGACATAAGAATATTAGGAGGATTGTAACTCCTCACAAGAATGCTAGAGCTGCAATGAAAGTCATTGCTGAGTGGAATTTGTTTGTACTGCTCAGTTGCGACCAAAGTATTACACTTTGAGACTCCATAAGTCGACGTTTGTGGGCGAGTTGCAATGCCTTCACCATTCGTGAGCGGATGTGAATGCCAAGTCCAGGAAAAGGTGATGCATTATTATCGTGCTGTGACAGTGAGCAATGAAATACTGCTACATAGTTTACGTCTCAAATACCATGTTAACGATGGAGTGCTTCAGCCATTCTGATTTGATATTAACCACCGTTTGTGCCCATGGTAAATTACAAGCTATTGTACGAGTACCTTTTCTACTTTTCAATGCAGTCTTTGGTGAAGAAGAGTTCATATCTTACACATTGACTTTCATTGAATGTAGAAGATATTGTCTGCCGTAGAGTAGCATAGATTAAAAGCGAAAATGTGCTACATTATAGAGGTTGATGCTTTTATCTCATTGGTTTAAGTGAGGAATGTGTGTAGCATCTCTCTTACTCCAACGTATTGAGGTCTTGGCACCAATTTTGTGTGACAAAGGTCGAACTCGCATTCGTCTCTGCCATCTTATAAGGATCTTGAATAAGTGATGGCTTAGTGTTCTACCATCCGTCAAAGACGGGCCAATATTCCTAACAAAAATGCTCAGGTCATTCTACTGTACGGTAACACGCGGAAGAACTTATTTTATCATGTTACTATTTTGTGTAGTACTAAAATGTTATGCTCCTTAATTTATTATGTTCGTGTAAAGGGGGCCTTGAGGAAATTTTTTTGAATATTTACTAGACACAGAATCAGTTACTTTTGTACAGTTGTCCATTGAGGACAGTCTTTCAATCTTCAACGGGAACGTTTTTGGTTTTCTTATTCTGAAGGTGGTTTATGTATTTAGCAAGCGAACCGTTACATTTGTTCCAGCCGTCTTATGCTTGCATGCTACAGTTTTCCTGTGAACTTTTCCTTGAAATACTGTGAGCCATTATTGACGTAGTTTATGAGGGCGATAAGGAGTCAGAGACATGTATAATTGAATTTCTTCATCAGGTATGAGTCGCAGTTGTTCCTATGATTGCAGGACAAGGGTGACGATCTCCACCATTTCATAGTTAGCAATTATCCTATTGAATTCTAACTATAAAAATCAACATTTAAGAAGAAATTATATTTGCAGTGTTATACACTTAATAGTATTATGTGATAGAAGCGATCTGAATTTCCTAAAACCTGTTCTGTAGAATTCATCACCTGAAAATGCCGATAAAGAACCATCGACCGCTCAGACACTGAGCAGCAGCGTGTCTCTGGTTCGATCTTTCAACAATGAAAATAATTTTTCAACATGAATTAATTTTATTACACAATGAGAATGCTTAAGATCATAAGTATGTTATTCATGATATCATTATAATCAAATGTTAAAAATTACAATTTTGGACTGATGTATGGAAACGAAACAGATGAAGATGTAGTTTAAGATAAATTAAAATGCATCTGTTTCGGCTACTTTTCTGGACATTATCAGCTGTTCTAGCGATCGATCTAATTTTCATTGGTCTATGCAGTCCTCTGTGTGCTTCAAGACAACGTACACAAAAGAACTCGTGCTACAGAGAATGTCGCATGTCGAGATTAATCTAAAATTTGTCATCTTGTGACACCGGAACTTTTGTTCAATTCCTACTAAATGATCATATAATTTAGAGCATCCAAGCAAAAAGAAACTGAATCGATTCTGCAGTATATTTTTAACTTATTTAAATTTTCCACGATCATGTTTCAATACGTTGCACTGTAGCTTTAACCTCGAGGGTTGTGTTGCTCAACCCAGGCATGATTCGTATGTGTCCGAGATACAGTTTCCTTTAATTTCAGTAATATGAACACCGCTATATCACAGACGAAACCTAATTTTATAAGCCCATACGTGTTCTCCATCGCTTTATTACCCCAGCAAGCAATACAACCCTGGGGACCTCGCAGCAGCTGCCACTGCTGGTCAATGCTGGTAGGTCAGCTGCTGGCGCTGCGCTTCATCTCGCGTGCGTGGTGGTCGCCCTTATCGGCTCCATCCAGCCACATGGATGAGAGATGGCCGCTTCATCTTGTGCGCGGCTGGCCTGTCATGCTTACAACCGCTCTCAAAAGTTCATTTAGTTAGTAGTTCCTTCCATATCGTCAGGGTTCTAGGGTTCCGTTGTTGCAGAAGTATGCATACGTGCGGAAAGAGTTGCAAATTCTGTAATTTACTTACTTTACTTTAGTCTTTACTTTACTGTAACGATTTTTATGTGCATGGCCATGTGAAATATTTCGACAATGGTAATTTTTTATTCGATTAATGTGCTTGGTACACACATAATACACATAGTCCATTGTTTGTACCCTTATGTTGTCTGATTTGACCAATTAATGCTTGGATTTAATACGGTCATATTAGCGAACTATGTGACAGAATTTTGACTCCTGTCACACTGTTAAGGAAAGTTACGAGGAATCCAAATGTTAAGATGAGTTGTAGTGGACTGTCAGATGGCACTGTACACACATCCATAGGCAATGAAGTACTAAGACATATTTGGTAACCTGCCTCCTACCAAGGCGTTTCCAGACATGATATAAGTGACGTGTAGATTCTATTGCTTTAACTCTGAATTTCGAGGTTTTAGCATTTGTGTTATTCCTCATTTTGGAGCATTTGTGTCAACGTTTATGAATTCGAAGCCTGAAAGAGAGGCATAGCCATCTGTGATCTAAGCATCGTACACCCGTACTGGGTAAAGAGTCTCCCACGCGTTGCTGATGTTAGTCAACGCGACACCATGAAAGTAGTACAGCGTATGCGTTGCTAACTTTGTCTATTCGTTCTATTCACAAGCAGACCTCAGAATGTCGACTTTGCGTCACTAGACGTAGTACCCACTCATGTTAGTACTGCATAATCGACAGATATCAAAACAATAATTCATAATAAATACTTAACCGCTATATTTTAATGAAATAAGGGTCTCTATGCTATCACAGAGATCAAGTATTCATATGAAGTAGCATGAATTTTCCCATTTCATATTTTATCTTGGAAGCGGCATCCTCAATAAACGCCCAAGAACGGATCATTTTAGCAAAATTTTCCATTTACTTTGCAATCATTTAAAATCTTCACACTCGAGCAGCTTCAGAGCATGCATATTCAGCATATGCTCGTACGACATTCTGGGTAAAATTCTTCAACTATCCTCGTCAGGGGCCAGATATTCTAACATTTAATAGAATTGGAAAGAGATTTAACCAGACTGCTTCAGTTCGACCTCAGATCACCACTGGCAAGAAGTTTGTGGCATTACGGAACATAGAACTATCAAACAAATTTCAATTAAGGTCAAAAATCCCTTATTAGTCATGCTGCAGAGGTGTTCGGTTTAAGCTACTGAACTATCTGGCCAATTTAAAAAAAACGCCTAAAGTTAAAGGCGTACAAGGAGCGCCTGGCATAAATTCCCAGTCCGGCAAACAAGGAATCCAGGCTGGCAGACATTTTTTGACTCGGTTTCGAGGAGGACTGGTCCCAGCGTGTAATCGGGTGAAATGAAAAATGATTTGTTTGGAACCAGTCATCAAGCAAAAAAGTCAACTAGTACTGGGTCCCGACAAACCTACACACTGTAATCGAGTGAAGTAAGACTTCTGGAGAAAAAGTTATGTTCTGGGTAGGAATTGTGGATGGGAGAATCCACCCCGTAGTTTCGTTTGAAAAATCCATCAACTTTGATGTCTTCCTGGGGAAAGTTCTGAAGAATACAATCTGGTATGCAATAAAGGCTGTGACCACCAGACGTCGGTATTGGTTTCAACAAGACTGTCAGCTGCCACGGGGAGCCCCGTGTTTTCAGCGCTTGGAATCCTTGTTGTAACGGATTAATTTCACATCGTTCGGATCACTATCGGCCCATTACTCTCCCGACTTGTCTCCCTTGATTTTTCCTCCTGGCCCAAGCCATGACTCACATCGTCAGGTGACAACATAGCACTCCAACAGAGTTCAAACGTATTGTCGAAGACTTCGTAGCCAACATTAGTGATGAGGATGTGAGAAAGATGACAAGCTGAGCCAAGAAAAGAGCATAGGTGTGCAGAGGTCAGCTTAAAGGGAATGTTAAACATATGGAGCAATAAACACAAATGTCCAACTGATGACGTATTATTGACTCTTATTGTATCAAAATATAACGATTAACTATTTTTATAAATTTTTGTTAATATTACTTCATGTAGATCATTGTTCTTTGACTTGTCTCCAAAAAGAAGGCTCACGTGCACGTGTTTGGTGTTAATACACATCTGTATTGTACGTTGACGCATATTATAGTTGATGCTACAATAATTTGACTTTTCGCTTACTCGTACATGGGACATCTTAGATTTCAGTCAAAATTTTGCAATCGTTTTTTTATGTTTGCTTCATTCTTATTTTATATGTACAGCATATTAAACACATTGTAATTCGCATTTTTCAAGTGTCTCGAGTAGATCATTGAGTAAAAGGTACGAACATTAACAATAAAAAACTGATTAATTTCTATTTCATAGGAATATTTCGTTGTCGGCACGAAATTATTTTTAGCAATGTATGATGAATAGCCTTTTGATTACGACCGTTTTCTATTCAGATATTTAATCGCGATGCCCATTTCATTGGAACGTTTAGTTGTACACGTTTGAAGAAACCCATCTAGTCAAAGACAAATTCTGTAGTTCCCAGACTAGAAGAAGAAACCCGTTTGAACGAAGTTTGTCTTCGTATCTTGTAGAGCCTAAATTTCATCTTCACATGTATATGCATGAAGCAGATGCTAGTTCAAGGTTTTCTATTGATTTATTTGTCATTGAACATTCTTCAAGCGTGAAGTACTGTAATGAAAATGTCGGATCCCGATGGGAGGAAGAAGTCGATGCTGGTGCTTTGCTGGCTTTTATGGCAGTAGTTGAGAGCACTTCAGGGGTCTGAGTTGAAGGGTTTGGTGCGGTCTGTCTCTGTGATGAGACAGAAATAGTCAGAATTAATGGGTCTGTCTCCTGCATCTTATATATGAATTGTATATGGGTTTATTATCAAACAGGGATGGCAGTTGCATTGGTCTTAATCTTATTAAAGCGTACGATATAAAAACGACGACAGTCTCTGATGCTGACCTGTTGTCATAATAGAAGTCTTTGTGTGGGGTTTGTATAAATATACGAATAATGCTGAACTGGTGCCCCAGCGGCTGTAGTTGCTACATAGTCCAGATTTGATACTCACGTGTGAGGCTGTCACTGCCGACGAACAATGAGATGCCTTTCACTCGTTTGATTTGACTACGCTTTGTTTATGGCGATACAAAGAGACACAGTTAGCAACGATATTATCCGTACACAAACCAAATGCTCTGTTTTCGAAGAGGCAGATTTAATTAAAAAATTAACAAAAACATTCAAAACAATGAATTTAGAAAATATTCGCTCTGTTTGCACTCGGAAAGATACCAATATTAATAGTCATCCTGTGACTTCTATCAAACTGTTTTTACACTATTCAATAAAAATTGAGCATGTTTGTTGTCGAATGTTATTTCACTCTTTGATGGCTACATTGCTAATTCCTTAAAGTTTTTCAGAGACCAACAATGTATTGGAACTTTCAATTCTAACCTTTGATTTTCAAGTAGATTCAATGCAGGACTACTCGAAAGCCATGACAAAACTGTAAGTTTATTTTCTGAAGCCATGTAGTCACATTTGACATGTATTAGAGATTATTGCCATGCTAGAATTTAAACAGGCGTTCGAGCACAAAATTATACGCCGATAACCTGATGTTTTGATTAAATGTTTTGATGTAGTCCTCAGATTTCATTACTTCTTTGATTGCAGTTAAATTAACAATGCCACTTTATCTGAAACAGTCCCAAACCCCATGAGGCCACCTCCGTGTTCAACTGTTGGCACTGCGTTCTTGAGAAAAATGTCACCTTTCTGACGCCAAATTGTGTTTACAAAATTATTTCCAAATAACTCAGGTTTTTCTTGATCACTGTATAGTAATCGTTCCCAAAAGTAATTTTCTTTTTTCGTGAAAGTTTTGGCGCAATATAAATGTACTAACATGTTGTGACTAGTGAAAATTGGCCCATGTAAGCCATTCTTGTTAAAGCATCGCTAAATTACACGAGTTCTTCCGCTGAAACACTGCGTATCTTTTTTTAAGTGTTTCAACACAACTCTTGGGTTCGTAATAAACTCGCGAAATTCTTTGCGTTCAGCTCTTGGGGGCTATTTCGACAGTTGTCCACGCCAAGGCAAAGTTGTTGTCGTTCCAATCTCGGAAAACTTTTTGTTGACGTACTGTATGATGAATTTAGGGATAGCTAAACATTTTAAAATAGTTTCCTAACTATTATATAACCGGACTTGTTAGTCAATAAGTCTTTTCTTCTAATCAATGCTGAATTCTTTCGTCTTAACCATCCTGCACTCTAGGAGAGAATCACAATGATTCTTCTTATCGTACCAAGTTGTCAACACCGGGATTTTCGAGCATATTCGGGTGAATGAATGTTCTATAGTACTGTTCACACAAAATAAAAATGTGAATTCCTAATAGTTACATGAATGGATACCTTTAAAGCTGATTTTTTAAGGTAAGAGTAATTTCAACTCGTATTTTGCATGAAGTTCTTGTTAAATTCGTAATGTTGTTCTGTCAAAAATAATTTGACTGCTGCTTTATAGCGAGTAATGTGTTCCCTGTCTAGAATTTTTTGCGCTTTAGCTGAAATTTGTTCGAGTTTTTGGATTTCTTTGCTCAGCGTTCGATATTTCCCAACATCTTTGTTTTTATAAATGATTTGGCAATAGTTGGTAATTTATTTTTCCAATTGTTGTTTAGCGACACTCAGAAATTGTTAAATTTCATTACAGGGAACAAAAACTTCGCTCATGATTCGCATGAATTTTCTTTGTCTTTTGAAGATTCGCAAGTATCATCTAGAAACATTTTTTGATCACTGAAACTATGTCCCCAAGTTGTACTGGAGAAATGTCTGGAAAGACTTTGAAGAAATTAAATTAAGCAATTTTAAATTAAAAAGGAATACCCTTTTTCAAATTTTCAGTATAATTGCATTGAGAGTTTATTATTTATTTTAAAATTTATTTTGAATAGTAGTGTAAACTACGCAGTAATACTTTATTTTCCTTTCCTTGGAAAAGTAAATTCTTGGAAAGAAATGACTTCTTAGATCACTTCCCTCTCCACTGGTCTGAAAAATGCATCAGAGCTACAACTTATGTCGAGCGTGACGTTCGATACCATCAAAATCAAAATAGCATCCAGCAAATATTTTTGTCCCTTTTGAGTCGAGCTCGAACGGTTACTTCAACTGGCAATGGTATAAAGTACCGTTATGTATTGATGGTTAATTCGTAGTGGGAGGAAGTGGTGCATAACTTGCACAACCAACCATTTTTGTTGAGTTACGCAGCGTGCGTTTATTGTATGTCACTTTATTCTCGTTAAATCTTGCGTAATGAGAACCGTAGCCAATTTCCTTAGTTTCTCATTGCACTCCGCCGCTGTCTCCAACACTAAAGCCAGTGTTTTTTTTTGTGTTTGGGTTTAAAACTCAAGATTTGGAGTTGACGTAGCCTATAGACTCTTAGTGAAATCACGAATGAAAATATTTGATACTTTCGTATCTGCAGAAGCCATGCATTGCTGTAACTTACTTTAGCTTCTTGCTGTAGAAGATTTCTCGTGACAGGCGTCACTCGCTACGTCACGACTTCGATTGCGCTGAATATTCTATGGTATTCAGCGCCCAACTGGAGGTCAAGTTAAAGCTTCACCGACCTCGTTTTTTATGAAGAGGAAAATGCCATCCCCCGTACGATGTTCACTGGCTGGTCATATTACAGGTAACGTTTAAACACGCAGAAGAGTTGTATGTTCTGAAAGTTTTATAATTGTTCGGGGCAGTCCTGGGTTGATAAAACCCTTGGATTATGTTTCATCACATTTTTTCAAACATGCCATATAGGTCCGTTTCGTCATTTAGGAATTGGTTACGATTTCTGGCTGAAAGACTTCTTGCTTTAGACGTGTTCGTTGTACGAATAACGCGCTCCTTCAACGGGCACATGGATTGTCTTTGAGCTCATATTTCGATGTCCTGATGTTTTCAGAGAGAATGTAATATAACTCTTGGATCAGATGTTTACGTTCTTAATTTGAAGAAATAACGGGCCGAAAGTAGTTTTTGAGGCTACGCTCACAAGTCGTCGAGTACCAAATCAAAACTTCGAAGAAAAACTTGCTATATATAATACATTAAGCTTTTCATTGGTAGCAATACCTTCGGCTATTTGATCACGTAGATGATCTTCCTGAAGCAATATATTCTCACATTACAAATCGTTAGGCTTTATTTAGCGGCATTATTGTCCATACTCTCTTCATTATCGTTCCTCTTTTCAGCGTGTGTTGATCGTCGATGCCCGAGCGTTAAACTCTAAGAGGTGTTGTCGATTCAAGCAAATCAGGCATTGAACTTGAATTGAGTCGTGTTTTAATTATTAGAGGCACTCGTCGAGTATAGTTCTGAAGCCCTCATTACGGGATGAGCCCTTTGCGTTCCAATTGTCAATTTAATCGTCGAAAGCATTTTGTCGTTTGTTCTTTCGTTCGTTCCATCACTCATTACTTCGCTTGTATCTTTGTTCGCTCTTTTACTTGTTCCTTCGCTTGTTTCTTAAGGTAAAACTACACTAATCAGTCAAGGTTTATGTTGATGGAAATTGTAATTGAAATGATTCTACTGCTAACCATTACCAGTGTTGTTGATTAGTCCTAAGACTTGCATTAGAATGCTCACTGACACTTTTGCAAAGAGTGCGAAACATGCATCTAAGGTACTACGATTTACAGTACATTGAACCTGCTGAAACTGCTGAACTAGAGTTTATTCGAGCGTGAAATAAAATCTCATTAAAAAGTGTAATCTTTGTTCTAATTACCAAAAAGATGCATAAAAAATTATGGCAGTGAAATATTTCACAAAAACCACGACAATGATCGTATTATTTCTTAATTTCTCAGAATTTTTCACGAATTGCGTCAGGTTTGCATACCCAAGAAATGTTCCCAAAATTGTGTTATGGAACTAGGCTCAGTTTGAAATTTAGGAAATTAAGTCATGATTTACCGAGTTTGAACGTAGACATAAAAAATACTGATGTAGATGGAATAAGTAAAATGAATTTAATTTTCCATTGTTCTAAATGATTATTCTTAAAGAGTTTATGTGAGTAACATTTCTAAGGTTGCCGCCGAAAATGCCGCTTGTAGAACAGAACAACATTGTGTTTTTTCTTCTTTGCACATTTTCATTCAGCTATAAAATGTGATGTCATGTAAAAATGTCTAAGGTTAATAAGGAGATCTTAGTTTCTGAAATTTATAATGTTCGGTCGTCCAAAAAATTGATAAAACTTCACTTTTCGCTTTTGATTTTACATTTTGTAGTCTAAATAGACCTTAAAATGCAGCTATAAATGTAACTAATTTTTATAATTCAAATGATGTACTTCACGGTAAGTAGAAAAAAACGACATGAGAGTAGAGGACCTCTCAGCAAATTTTTAGTCGTAAGCAGACACGAGGTTTTCCTTATCAAAATAAGTTATTATTCCGTACTGATAGCTGGTTAGCGGAATAACTCATTTTAGTCGTGTTTCAAAAATTGTGGAAGGTTTTACATCTCGAATAAATTACTGCGACTGTGTGCTTATCATGGATACGAGTTATTATGAATGAAATACTCGATCGAAAACCAAGATGGCGATTGCTCGCTAAACACTTAACATGTTTCGCTTAGAAGATGGCCTCGATTTTCAACTGAAGTTTCAGCATTTACTACTCGCCTTGAGTCTGCTATTGAATTCAGTCATTTGATGCGCTGCAATTTTTTCAGTGACTGACGAAAAGATATCATTTGTCGTAATTCGTAGTGTGGTCTACGAGCTTGTGTTTCTGTGAGCTATTGAGCTCTAGGCTACCAAAGAGTTGTCCCTCATTTTGCGCTCATCCCCCTTGGGTTTTGCCGGTCAAAACACCAGAACGCGCCTGTTTACGCTTGTAACAGACGTCATTATTCAAGTAAATCCTGGGTAATAAATATTAAAATGGTGCTATGTTTCGCAAACCTTGTGCAACCGAAGTTGAATTTTTAACAAAGTTTTGCGAAGTATATTGATAATCATATTCTTCGTATATTATTTGAACATAAAAACTAAGGTATTTATCATACAATAAAGTTTTGTAAAAGGAACCAATATGCTCACTGAATTGAGCTCTCAAGTAATTTTATGGAAATACTATGATAATTATTGTAACTCCCGTAGTGATATATTTCATGTTTATAAAGAAACTGCCCAGCACTCTCATAAAAATAGGAAGTACGTAAACAGCAGGTCATAAATTTGAAAACATACACATAATGACTTAAATTTCTTCAGAAAAATGATCGAAAAATAAACTCGCTATTGGAGGTTGTTTATTAGCGCGTTTTACAGAATTGTCTGCCCATGGAGGACGAGTAGGATTCCGTATTTTACCTTGAAGAGGAAAGCTGAAACTTTTAATGTGCCTCAGGATAGTGTCCTAACCTACCTACAACAGGATGTGTTGCATACTACCTTATTTTCAGTGTGTCATGTTCAATCTTTGATTCTTCGTCACTATTGTGCGGGAGGCTGGTATACCATGCAACAGATTCCTGCACAAAACTTTCTGTTTTAGAATGCTTACATAGACTCGAGTCGTTCACTTTAGCAGGCTGTGCCGATACAGTGGCCTAAATTTCATGCCTTTTTAGAGCCACGTATCCACGCTTTGCCTGAGTTTTGCTCCGATGATCGCCTTGCGGGAGCGAAAGCAGTAAAGAAACCCTTAATAACACGGAAACAATTCTACACATTACACTTGAATATTGTCGATTGCGCTGAAAGAACAGTAAAATGTTTGTTATAATGTCGGATACTGTTGAATGTATTTTATTATGACGAGAAGCAGCATATTCTAGTTAAACATTTTATAATACAAAGGAAATTCTGCCTTATATTGTTTGATATTATTGATGCAAAAAAGTACATTTTTAGCAGTTCCTGATGTAATGCTGCCTTTATGCATTGGAGGTGCTACCATTGATGGAGAAAAGATAATTCATGTCCATAAAACGCGACTATTTCCATTTATCTGAAGATGGTCCATCACTCATTGATGTAGTTACGTTAGAATAAGCAATGCTTATTGAAAGAGTACAAACCACGAGGTCAGTTTTGTGGGAAGGCTGGTTTTACCTTTTTTCGTTCATTTTCATTCTCTGTGAACTATATTTGTGTTCTGTATTTATTTATAAAGTGTAGACTAGGGATATTACACTCCTTTCTTTATTTATCCACAACTTATTGCCGGTTTTTGAGTTTCGTTTTGATGACAAAAAGAAATAGTATGTACCCCTTTGCATGCACTCAAGATTTACTCGCTTCATTTACCCATTGACATACCCTTCTAAATTATAGAGAGAAGAATAACTGACTCGTGAACGAGTTTTTCTGATTAAATTAATAAATTATTGAAATGTACGACCAAATGTATCTTGTTAGCTATTACCATAAATAAAACATGGACATTCGGAGCGAATTAAGGTTTCTTGGTGTAAGTGTCAACTTCTTATGAACTATTGAAGCCTATTTATTGATAACGTTTCTAACTTGAAACTCTATTATCTAGAAACACTACAAAATGCTTCTTCTGTTTCCAGAAGTTCTGCGAACACGAACCTCTGCCGTCTTTTTGACCGTTTCTTTTGCTCGTCAGCGGCAGCCTTCTTGTTGAGCTTGGCAAATGAGCCAGTAATAACATGTTTTTGAAACAAGCCCCTCGGAAACGTAAACGACGTAGTTCACTGTTCTTTACTGGTCTATCAAAGTCTCATTGAACGAATCAGTAATACAGCTCGTGTTTCTTCAGCAAACCATGAGCGTCGGATGTAATTCCGGGACTTAACATATTTTTTCTAAAATCTCCATCTAACCTGTCAGCTGTTGAATGATTGACGACGAGTTTTTGGTGCCATCATTAGTTTTCTTTTGAACGTAGAAATGGTGGTAGTTACCGTAGTTTAATTCATATTAAGTCTTCAGCTCCAAGTTTTAGCTCAAAACCCATGTATACTTTATACATTAATTTAAATGGGTGCCGCTCCATTAAATGAATTTCTAACCTGTAAATTAATATTCTGGTGCAATTGAAACGCGTGCACACCTTGAAAGCTTTTTATACTTCAATAGTTTTCAGTTCTATATGTGAAGTACCAAAACTAGTACAAATCCTGATGCGTCATTTACAGCACTTCGGTATGCATCGATCTCATTTCTCACTATTGGAATCTTCCTCAGCCTTAGGATCTATTTTTTCTGTTTTCATTAATTGATTTTGATGAACGTGCGTAAGATGTGTGTTGGTTATTATCGTATTCATTGCTCAGGGCGCTAGTTCTTGATGAATTTCTGAGGCGTTGGGCTAATTGTTACGTAAGAATGAAGGGGAATCGAACGTAGTTTTAGTTTCCCGCTTTCAGTGAACTTCATAGCTGCAAGTACAAGTTGTGGCTGAAATGTGGCAGCTTTTTTTTATTGCTGTGTATGAACCCATGATTTCATTATTTTAGAAAAACTTGTTTAAATTAAGTGTAAATATTTACCATGCTCTCAAGCCAAACAGTTGTCATCCAAGCCTACTTTTGTAAATATCATTAGTATCAATAAATGTTTAAATTTTAATTTCCTTTCCTCAATGATGTTCAAATTATTGTAGGTCGCAGTAAAGTAGATTTTCATCTTCCAACACGAGAAATATAAACATGTTAAAAATGATGTAGCAACTCTCTAGAATTCAGTTTCACGTACGTTACATACTTAATTATTCTCTCAGCAGTTGTTTATGCGTACTCAAAAGTAAGCAAACAATCCTCGTGTGAGCTCATTAGCTGTTTGCAAGCAGCCCTGATGATCAAGACCCGCCGCTGTGAGCTGCTCGCGTGGTACCGAGCAGCTAGGCATCTCATTTTACTGCCTGTTCACATTGCTCAACGCAGAAATAATTTCCAGATGTTTGAAAATGCAGGTAAGGTACTTCATTTAATTTTACTTTATTCCCTTTTGTTGTGGCGAGACTGATTTACCTTTGAATTTGTATTTGTAACTATTTGTTTTATTTGTTACAGAAGTTGTTCTGTATTCAAATGAATGTATAGTTTATAGAGCATTTCTTCTAAATCCGTTGATTCAGCTCGCATTGCTCGTTTCTTTACGAATGCATTTGAGCTTTGTGTCATGACCTGGAAATTAACTGCGTACGTGCACGAGAACACGACATTACAGGAGTATCTCCAAGTCCGATTCCTGATATTCATGTTCTCGGCTGCCATGAAGGGCAAATTCACCAATGTTTTATACTGTTACTAGTGTGTACGTCCGTTAAAAATAACGGGTTTTCATATCATGCATTTGAAGGAAGAACTTAAAGCAACAGATTCTCAGACTTAATCAGATAGTTTACGGAGCTAACTGCAGCGGTTAAGAATCTATATACCTGGAAGTCTAAGGATTCACCAACTAGTATTTAAGGGAAAATCCCATTGTAGTAACATAGAAGAAATTACGCACAAAAATATATAAATTTATTTAAGGAGACACTTAGCGTTTTATTATGTAGTGTTGATTGGTAGCAATTGATGTAATATTTGAAAGCTGTTTAAGTATTCGTTCAGAACGATATGCCATTGTTAAAAAATTATTAAATTAATATCATGTCTCTTTTGATGCGACAGGACTTTTCATTCTGAATTTATCAATCACACCGATTAACTTGTTTTCTAAGGCCACCGTAATAAGACAACTTCAGTTCATTTTATCAGAGTGTACCTTTAATATAATTTGCACCAGAACTGCTGTATGTAACAAATTTGAGGTTACGATTTCGATCTTTCTCGGCTATTTGATCAGCTGACCAATTTGCTTGGAATTCTTGGCTATGGCCATTCTGACCTAACTGAGTCAAATTTCGAGGACCATGCGGCTATTTTTCTTTTTCAGTGATTGCTGAATTATGTGTTAGTAGGTATAGATTTAAATCAGTTTAGATGGATTTTTCGTCTCTCCTTTTCATATTAAGGAGCAAACTCGAAGAAGTTGCTGCATTCGTTGAACTGATGCACTTTTTTTCTAGCGGCTATTTGTTCGTGATTGCTGTGTACCGTTGTGCTTCAAGAGTCGGCTTTCAAAATGAATATTCTGGCTTTAAATCAGAGTTTTCCAATCTCGAGGTTGACAACCAATCACGCCCAGGGTCGAGAAACCCATGATTGATGACCAATCCTGTTATTGGAAATATTGATCTGTAATTTATTACATTCGTAAAATAGAATATGCATTAACGAGTGGAATTTGAAGAAAATAACTGGTTATGTGGTATGATTTTTCAATTGAATAACTCTGCAGCAACAAAATAGATTTATTTTCGAAAATTTTCAACCATGCCTGTGTGGGGTCCACTTTTCGCTGCCAAATCTCCTGGGGGGAGAAAATTTTATCATATACGTGAAAATTTTGAAATTTACTTTTTTTAAAACTATCATTAATGTTAATAATAGTTCACGAGAACCATCAAATTAAATCAATATGTGCATGAAACATATAACCATTGAATTGCGGTAATTATGAGCAGATCTCCTGAACAACCCTTGAAAAATGGGCTTACATCGTAATTTTAATTAATACTCGTTAGTGAGAGCATCAGCGCAGCTAGTCAACAAATTGTAGAATTATGTGTTCACGGTTCCATGCCCCAGCTGCAATAGCGAAGCTTTTGTTTCTAGCGTATGTCAGCGAAAATCATCCCAAGATATTCTTACTGCGCACTACACACATACATATATATATACGTTGTATGTGAATGATTGAGAAGTATACAAGGTGGGATTGAATTCACTCGTAAGGTGTTTTGTTTGTAGATTTGATAGCAACAATATCCTCCTTTTGCGGTGTCTGAGAAGTGATCGCTTCATATGTTCGAACTGTGTACAAATTCAAAACATCCTTCCATTTACACCTGTATATTTGTACTAATTTTTTAGATCATAGACAATATAGTTAACATCGAATCTGAATGTTTCACGTAAGACTTCGAAGCATGACGCTTAAAATTTTCGTGTTTCGTCAATGTTGTGGTCCTTTTTAAACATGAATATTGTCAGACAATGTGTGAGTTGTCGAACTAATTCTTTAATGTATTGATAATGTTCAATTTTAAAGCCCTACAGTTTCTTTATAATGCAAGGTTGTGATTGTAGAAGGTTAACTATATATTGTTCAAAATGAAATACGTATGACATTTATTTGTTTTTATGCTAAAAAAACTGTTTAAAAAATATGAAAAAAGAGGTTCGTTAAACAGCATTTACTGATAATTAACATGAACATCATATTGTTCAAATTTTTTCCAGCGGAAATACTTTCTTAAGACCCCTGTAAATGAAACCGCCTTTCAAATTTGCTGAAAATCAAAGACGCAAGGTGTTCAGAATTCTCTCATTTTTGGTCATTAAATGAATCTTCGCGATCGGGCATACAGATATTAAAGAGGGTGTTTCAATTCTAATTTTTGATACCGTGAAAACAGGTAATTAAAAATTTTGCTACCCTCTACAGATGATACCCAAGTTATTTTGCCCTAAATAGTATACTGTTTTTTAACCTTTCTATTTTAAACTATTTTAGTCTCTCTTATCTCGGAAACTGAGAAAAAATGAACTGCCAACTGTAGAAGAAACTCCTACACATTTTTGAGATCCTTGATTTCCTGCGCGATCGTTCAAAGGACCAAACGCAAGTCCTGGGCTGCAGATCCTTTTATAATCCCAGCATTCTTCGAATTTTCTCTTTTTTGCTGCTCTGAAGATTGGTCCTCAAGTGCACGTTTCCAGGAGGATTTTAAATTTTCCTCTCGTATGGCAATTCACTTCTGCTCCTGCAGCTGTGCTGTGCTCTGCTCGTCCAAGCTGAGGAAAAACACGAGCTTTGTGTCATCAAAGCAAGAAATTTCTTGAGAACGATGCTCCTTCATGCAGGGCCAAAAATTTTCCTTGCCGTGGTTTCTTCAACAACAATACACTAGCACCAAATTCTTCAGTTATTCTGTCTGTAATTGATGATTTGTGGGAATATGTTACGAGTTACAGTGACGAAAATGAAAGTTTTGTAAACGTTCCACAAACATGTGTAGACATTTTCTTGTTAAGAAACAAGACGCAAGAAAAATGACAAAGTTACATAACGGAGGCACTTTAAATTCTCAATAATACTAGAGAATGCTCGTAGAAAATATGTTGAAGATTGAATTAAACTTTGAGTATGCATGTGGAATACTTCAATGTTTTTTTAGTGAAACGTTAGTTGACCCAAAGGAAAAAGAAAAGCGAGCGTGGAAAGCGTCATAAGTATGCAGGTCTAGTGCTTCGACTTGAGGGTAAATTACCTCATTTTAGAGGGACCAGACTGCTTTTATGACGCTGCTTAGGGTAATCGAAGAAAGGTTAGAATCTAGTGCATTCGGCTCTTCTTTCAACGCCATGCTTCGAAATATTACGTAGAGCATACTCAACAGTTGTGTTAACCCAAATTGTAGGATATTTTTGATGAAAAACATTAGGTTCGTGCTATAAACCTTGTAAATATTAATGCGTCTGATTTGATGATGAAAATATTGTTAACGTGTACTGAACGTAAAACTTTGAACACCTCTTACGAAAAACTATTCAAAACCAGCCAACAATTGTTCCCATACAACCTTACATATGTAAGATGTGCTTTTAGAACGTACTGGTGATGCACAAAATGGGTCGAAAAATCTATTATGGCGTAGTGTAACTCTTAAGAGTGAAGGAAATCCTGAATATTTGAGTGGGATAAAGGAAGTGAATCCTGTGAACGCTGAGCGGCTCTTAGATCAGTGCTACTTAAATGGTGGTCCGCCGACCGGTGCTGGTCAGCAGGCTTTCAAATACCGCTATAGTTTTCTGTTTGACTTATTACCAAGTAATATTACCGGTCCCCGGGTCATTTAGAAAAAAATCCCGGTGCGTCACATATGCTTTAAGAAGTACTGTTGTACATGAAACTGGGGAGTTTTTGGTTTTTAGAATGGGCAATACTGCTTAAATGTAGCGTAAGGAAAGCGAGTTGTATGTGCTGCAGTGCTTTTTATGCCATTTATTTCTTTGTGAGAAAGTATCTTCTTTGTTACGACGAAAAAATTGCTAAACTATTGAGGCAAATTTGGTGACCAGCGGTATGCATGTGCTCACAGATACTGATATGCGAGGGATTTGCGGATAGCATTCAATATTGAACTTTCCTTATAAAATTACAGAATTAGTGTTTCTACCAGACCTTTCATTTAGTCATTTGAAATTACGCTTATCGTTTGCAAACCCAGCCACGTTTTCTTTTCATCTATTCTGAAAAATTTTCCAGGTTGTTCCAGATTTCTTCCTTCAATTGATAATTTTCTGTAGTGATTAAATTGAACCGGGACGATACATGTCTGGACCAGAAACAGCCCCTCGCATTGTGCCGTGATTGGAAGTCATTGACTGGCACAAGGATCCTCGTTGCTCACCCGCTAGGAGCTGAGGATGCTACTTGCCTGATCTCAGCAACCCACGGCTCAACAAAACTAGGTTCTCTTATTCTTTAGCTTCGAGGAATTTCTTCCAATTTGTGGCTTCTTTAAAAAAAAAATTTGTGTCTTAACGGTAGGAAGACTAAAAACGTCAATTGACGTATTTCAAAATTGTGAACGAACGCAACTGGAAATAGTCAGCACCTAGCTTGACTTTTAGTAGTCTGGTTGACGCTAGTTTAGGTTGACACCCCCAGGTCTTCTAGTGTTGACCACATTTCATATGGAGATGAGAACCTGAAAACGAACATGCTGACCGTCTGAGCGCAAATGTCATGGTGTTCATTCTACTGTGTACATACGTCCCCGCCCATAGCTCATAGTTTATCATGTTCTTAAGGAACAGTAGAAAAGTGTGGATTTGATGCTTTGAAATACTTGGATTAATTTCCTATTGGTCATGGTTTTCACTACAAATGTTCAGATAATTTAATTTATTCAGTGACGAGCAGACAAGCTGTTCAAAATGATTTGCTGACGAGCATACATTTTTCTCATTCAAATTCATTCAGATAAAATTTTCTTTATGCTGTCGCACTGTTGTCTGATTCTAAGAAGTTTTTCTATATTTTGTGTTCGTTTAGAAATCCCATGATCATTCTGAAACACGTTTACATTGAATCTCATGAATATAGTGCAGAAAATGCCCCATAATTTTCGTGCTTGAAATCATCGAATGAATGGGATTTTTTAAACACCTTGAACGTGTTTATTCCGGTGGCTAATGTACATACATACATGATTTTTCACGGAAAAATGAAAATAACCTGGTCAATTTTTTATACTTGTTGACGAAGAATGCTATAATAATACGTTATTGATAATGTCATTTTTTGCCGTCGTGTTATTTCGACAAATCTGAGGCTGTGAATTCTCCGTATACAAATCCTTGTTCATGTACAGTATAATTTTATCCGCGTAATAAAAATGCTTCTTTTTCCCTTTTGCTACGTCGTTGGTTTATTATTCTTCACATGCCGCTCTCACAATTCTGTTTGAATGTATTCGTACGCTTGGTTATTTATATAAACATTCTTGTACTGTAAATTGTTCGGATTAAACACAATTTTCACGTCCGCAAACTTCAAATTCATTGGAGTTTTTTGTGCATGATGGCCGCGGGCAGGGGTTCGCATCACCGACAACTCAATTTTGCCGCTGCTTGAATAGATTAGAAGGTGACGGGTGAGAGAGAGGCTAGAGTTCCGAGCGTCTTCTGCTTCTTCCAAGCCTCGACACTTCCACTGAGAAATGGAGTCACGCTCTAACTTACGCGACGGCTCAGCATAGCCTTCGGTTGGACACCTCCAATAAACCAGGAAAATCTTTGTTTTCTATTTATTTTCCTGCTTCAGGAACGTTTTTTTGCCGTCCGTATCGAAATTTATTTCTGCTTCGAAGCATTTCTTCCATATCTACATTTTATTTCGATACGGCTCTTCCATTCCGTTGCAAGGCTTGAAATGGTACAGCTTGATTGTTTTTTCAGGTGAATTTCATTTTTGTTCAATTCATCAAGGGCATAACGTAAAAATATCTGCACTGAAACTTCATAGGTAATTTCTTCACCGCTTTTATTTGCACTATTGTTACTATCGAAGAATGAAAACAATGTCTCAACTTATTTCAGAGCTCTATAAAATATATTGAAGAACGTGTTCCAAGAACCTTGTTTATCTTTTCCTGCTGAGTAAAGACAGGTGTAATAATTAAAAGGCCTGTATTCATTCTGGCTGAAATGCATCAATCGTACGGATATATTAGGCCTAGAACGGTAATTTCAACGCAATATAAGGAAATCGCCATCAGTGTTGATTTTCAAAATGAGAAATGGTCAAAAATATAAGTTTTTTTGATGTGGTGTGCTGCAAGTTGCTCTTTATCCGAGCCTCGACTTAAGAAGCGACTTTCTACTGCCTGGAACTCCTCACGGGTCACAAAATATTGCTTCTAGACCTCGTAAGCACCGCACTTTACTGCCTACCTTGGAACTGCTCCTGAACAATGTAACGAAAAGCACCAGAACAGCCCAAAAACGACACCAAAAGACACGTTTATCGCCTAGATACACTCGAGACTTTCTTCGTTCAAGTTTTTATGGGGCTGACTACAAAAAAATCTGAATCTTCGACGCAGTTCTTGTCAAGCTGTGCTTGCAGTATTTGCTTGGTGTGAAGAAAAAATGGAAACCAGAATGCAGGCAAATCGTCATTATTTTATAGATTGGTTTCGCTTTTCAGCTGTGCGGCGTTTCTGTTCGAATGTTTCTAGATTGATCTATTAAACTATTTAGATTTTTTAGTATAAAATTGTTGGAGAAATTCTAGCTGGATGATGCAGTTATAGATCAAAAGAGTTCCTAGATTTTGATACCGTGGAGCTGTACGCTACTTTGAAGCAAAATGTTTTGAAGTTCTTGTAAATGTATGATTAAAATACATACGTCTTGGCGGTAAAGCTTTAAATTGTTTTTGGAGACGCAGTGCCAAACGAAATTAAAAAAAAGTAATGTTCCAATTCCAATTCAATGCTTGGTTTAAGTTAGAGCAATCAGTGGTAAAACCCTGAATTTAATCACGAGTAGAATATGATCACAGATAATTCAAATTCAACTAGTATGCCCTCTATACAACTCCGGGTATCAAGTCTCCTGGGATGTGACCTTTCAGTGATCCAACTGGGCGGTCATTTGCTGTCATGTGACCGACATAAGCTCTCTTTGAGGCGAAATTTATATTTTTTGTGAAGAAATTTAATTTATACTCTAAAGGTGTTGTTTTAGTGATGCCTCTGTTTTCCAATTATACACTGAAGTTGAATGATCATCACAGGAAGCATGCTAAGACTAGAAGTGGATGAACAACTGTTCCAATATGGTCAATCACCAAGTGACAGTTCATGTTGCGGGTTACCTTTGCTATGCTACCATTCCATGATCGGTTTCTTCACTTTTAATACCATCATGGCCTCCAAATTTAATTTTTATATACGTATAAGTTTCACAAGAATATGCTTCATCATTTCAATGATACGTTGTCCTAAATATTGAAATATGTTCCTAATATTATATTTTTAGATGGCTAATAAGGTCTATAGTTATGCAGATGAATAGTTCTAAGTATATTTAGATACCTAATGTGTACTTGTACGCATACATTGTTTACTAGGTTTGGAATTTTATAGTTCATTTTCCACGTCCTCTAACTATGTCACATGACAGAGCGCATGAAAAATACTACTCCTCCATGTCGCATGACATAGGGAAAAATTTCTTGTGCTTCAGCGTCAGGGGAAAATGGACCACGTCAGGTGAACTCATCGCCGTCTCTGATATATAATACTGTACCTGAATACGAAATTTTGTATTCTTTTTTTCAGAGTACCAATAAAGTAGTAACTGGAAAATCTGGTTCAGAAAGTCAACCTATTTTCTAGCCAGCGTAGTGGTTCAATTCATGTAGCAACTCATTCTCTTGTTTGGTTTTCTTCAAAACGTTTGTATGTGCGCTCGACCTTTTCAATCGCACATGGCATCACCCGAAGCGCTCTCCAGTGCTCTCGCAACTGCCGCTGCTCGGAGCTCGTGCATCACTCAGAATTATTCTGCTAACGCGACGCTCAGTCGCTTTCGAAGAGTAATCGTTGGAGGTCACCGGTACAGCCATGAGCCCGCATGGAAAAGTGCATTCAATTTACCAAATGGTTTCCACATCGTCAGAACATCATCGAAAATTGGTGGTTTGCGTGTCGCGTCAGCATGCAGCATCGTTTGTGATGAAACGTTTCCCGTAGCAGATATTTTGATTTAGCTAATGGAAAGTTACCATGTACATGGATATAGAGTCGTTAGACAGCGAGCGAAAAGCTCGTACGATTTATTACAGTTTATAATATTTACTTGGTAGCTTGTAACATAGCGGAATGTTAAATTTAATAATAAAATGTTGTTTAAATTTTCAATATAACAAATAAAGCAAATTTGTTATTAGTGTTCTCTTGTATTACTGTGAATGATTACACTGTTTGAATAATTTCACTCACATGTCCAATGTCTCAGGACTTCTTTCTTATTTAGTGATAACACTTTATATACATTCCAGGAGAATGAACTTGATCAAATTGAACTTCAATCTCGCCATGATTAATTCTGTCTCAACAGACATTTCTTGCATCTAATTGTTGTTTCTTATGTTATTGTAAAAACGATAGTACATATACATGATGTCTATAAAGTTTCTTTGTGATTTTACAAATTTATAATAGAAGTAGATGAAATGATACGTGAAAATTATTGCTACATGGAAAGTAGATATTGAGGCGTGTTGACGTCCATCAGTGAAGGCAAATGGAATAATGATTCGGTTGCGCAGGATCCTATACAACACATTCCCTATGCACTATCTCACTGAACTTCCCTCGGCATCTGGGGATGTTCTGATTTCTATATTCTTCCATTGTGTTCGTCCAATTTCCCTGACATTGAAGCATGCTTCATCACTAAAACAAATTCGTCTGAGGAATTTTTCATCCTCTGGAATTTGTACTAGCATGTTTACAACAAATTCATATCGTCTTGGTTTGTCATTTGAATTCGAGGCTCTGTAAGAGTTACTTTGTAAACGTAAAATCGCAACTTCTTGTTTATGGCCTTCTACACTGTAGAACGAGGTAGCTCTGTCTGGCATCAGTGCAGGTTGACTGTGAGAAAACGAATAAAATCTTCTACACTGTCGATGCTTTCTTCAGATGTTCTCGGTGGCCCGCTTTTCTCTCTATCCAACAAAGTCCCTGTCTCCAAATATTTTGTGTCATGCTTAAATTAACCAACGTATTAGTGAATTTCTTCCATACTTATGTAGTTCTGTAGTTCCACTGCGTTTGCGTGCCCAAATTTGTTTCAATAAACCATACCATGCATTGTGTCTACTCCTGGGTGGCCCTATTTTAGGGCTTCATTTAAAAGTGCCTCTGCCTTTTTCTTCAATAGAATACCTGGAACGCAAACATGCAATGTAATTTAAAGCAATGATAACCACTGATTACAGCAGAATTGATTTAATTAGAGTACCACATTAATTACCTTCCTAACAAATTTGTAAAGAAACTTTACGCTTTCCTCACAGTATAAGAGTACATTCGCATTATGTGTTCCACCCTTCAGACTTAAAAATACTATTCTTCAGATTTCACGATAATGCTTGGACTGCCAAACCTGCAGCCAAGACGATGTTGGGTTATTGAAATGACAAGTTCTTGAAACAGCGGAGTACTGCAACAAACTTTGATCGCAAACCGTTGCAGGCAACGAGGAAAAGTTAATGGCGTTGTGGCCATTCTCAGCGCTGCTGGTCCAGAACTTGGGTCATGAAGCGATGAACTTCGTAATTCATTTTGGAGTTCCGCAGCCGTTCCTGCTTTCGGAGACAGAAAAATATAGCAAGGCGTTGGAAAGTGTGCTCTGAAAGTTGACTGCACCAATGGGCAGTAAAAATACATGTTGCCTTGGTACAAAACTTACCTCGATCTAACGGAAAGGAGTTGTTTACATTTATTAATGCAGCAATGTTGCTAGTTACTATTGCTGCATACGTTCATGTCGTTCAGAAGGACGTTGATGTCGTTCAGAAGGCAAAAATGTTGATTGATTCAAGAATTTCGCAGAAAATAAACGAAAAGGGAAAAGTCTTTTAAGCATTCAGCTAGCGACAACTGAGCCGACCGATTCCTTTGATGCCCTGGACGATGCCGACTTATCGTTTGTGGAGCAGAAAAGGAATTTGGAGCGTGACGGAAGCGAAGAAAAGCGCCGTAGCACAGCGGGCGAGCCCAACTCAATCATTGCGTCTCTTCGTGATGAGAATGTCAATGTTGCACTCGTCTTCTTGGGATCTCAGTAACGTGTCCTCTGCCCGTGGGCAGCTGGTCTTTGAAAAGTTTTGATCGACACGTATTGCAAGCGGACGAATTGACTTCTTATAATAGAAATAGTGTTGCAAATCAGGGTATATTAGTGAATTGCCCGCTCTGGCCTCATACCGGAGTAATCGTAAGAACTCTTGTATTAATTACATCACTGAAAGGAAACGTGTTCAACAGTGAAACGAAGATATGTTTGAATGAAATTCATAAATACTGTATACACCTTTTTCCCGTATGTAGGGTAAGAGGCGAAAAAGAAGCGTGACCAAACTTTAAGATGATCCACGCTATTCCCGCGTAGACTGAAGGATAAATTTTCATTCTCTTTATTCAAAGCTTAGAATTTTACTTGTGCACCAGAGCTCAGCAGCTTTCTTTCGTTGACTTTTGATGTAAATTGGCAGCGGTTGCTCAAAGATGACACATCTTACTTTTTTCTCGTTTCTAACGTATTGAAAGAAAATAACGTGTAAAATATAAAGCCCCACGTTTATTGTTTTCAATATTTACTAGTTCTGAAGAATTATTACGTCGTGTCCGTTATGCATTTTTACAATCTATGAAGTAAAACTATCTCGTCGTCCTGTAATGTCTTCTACCAACTTGAACGTAGGTTTATTTGAAGCACGTCTCCGTGGCGTATGACTGTATCATTCTGTTTAAGAGACGTGATTCGTTCATTTTTTTCGTGCAACTAAAGCACTTCAAAATACTGCAGCTCCTTCAAAAAACCTGCTCTGGCTCACACCTTCTAACTTCTCTCTTTTGAGCCTTGTTGAACTAACAATACGTCTCGTATGTTCTACATCTAACTCCTTCATTCTTGTCCTGCATCTTACTTAGCCGTAGCCCTCAGAACCAAAGTTACAATTTCTTCAAGCAAACTTCTCTCGGGTGCATTACTAGCTGTCTACTTTTCACCCACTTTTTTTGAGGACATAAATTGTATTTACCCTCTACTTTATTGAGGGTGGTACTGCGTGATTCGTGTATAGCATCTTCTCTGTCTTGTTTCTTCCGTTGATAGAGAGACAATTTTTATTTGCACGTGAAGTCATTGGCGTCACGGAATTTAGCTAAAAATAAACTTCTGTGAGTCAGATATTAGTGTGTTGTGCGTTGGCTTGATGACAGGATTAATGAATGGGTGAATGGCAGTTGTCTCTTGATTGCTTTTATTTCTCAGGACAGAAACAGTATGACGTACGCAATAAGCACATTAGTTTTCTAAAATACCTGTTTTTTTTAGTTTCCAACTGCTCAACCGTGATCTATAAAGATGTTCTAGCCTCATCATAGCTCATATTGATGTTCACGTGTTTAGTTGAGCTGGTGGGTGAGTTGCACGTAAGGTACCTCTCTTCATAGGCCCAACATCCATCGCTAAAATATTTATTGGGAAATGTTATTACTGTAAGTCCGAGCTGTAAGAATTTTCTGCAAGAACAAAATTGAGTGTGTACATCTTGCTGAAACCCCTCATCATTTTCTCCTAAAAATATGCTGGATTTACGAACACTTGGAAAGTTCATTCACCATGTGGTATGGAGTTCCAAGTTTCAGGCATTTTTAAAATAATGAAAAATGAAAGCAGCTGAATTAGTCATATATTAGATAATTTAAGTATCCATAGTAGCCCATAAAATTTTAAAAGCTAAAGGTGTTTCACTATGAACACTTAATCGGAACTTTCGTTGAATTTAGATTATTTCCTATTATGAATTTCTACGGTAAAGCAGTTGCAAAGGATGGAGGTAATGTGGATTACTTTTCAATGGCAATGTTAGGCAAGACAGACACTCAGACTGACATATCAAGATTGACTACCATTCGAGCAATCCCTATTTCCCATATATTAACGGAGTTCATTAGATCCTTTAAGTTCATGACATTTTCAGTTATTTGTGTTTCTAGCTTTAAATGGCTTCAATAAGTCTTTCCAATCAAGTCACAATTAACAAGAGGGCACCTGCTTCTGACACCAACGAGATGACACCAGACTTCCAGGTTGTTTCGTTCGAACGTTGTCTTGGTGAAAGTTTGATAGTTCTGATAATTACGCTCATTTCAATCTGTTTTTTACTACAAATGCTGTTTTGCACTAGATGTCATTGCACGTATACTTTTTTTATTCGTATAAACCTTGAGAATTTTTAACTAGAACAGTTTTTATGCAGAACAATTTGTCAATTTTATATTAATGGAATCAATTCAATTATTCACACCCAAGTTGCATACCTTAGTTGTGATCTATTGTAATGAATTAGTAAATTCCATTAGTGTTGCACCAGATATTCTGGCTTGTACAACGCTTAATGACAAGTTTTATAGTTTTGTTCTCATCGCACGGAAGTTTGCTCGCTTTAGGCTTTCCTGACAAAAGTCAAACTCAGATTTGACGTTCTTCATCAAAGATGTATATCTGAAGCATATGTAGATAATTTAAAATTAATTTTACTGCTCTCTATCAAGTTTACGCTCTCACTTAGGCGACCTACGTATTGCTCAATTGACTATTTGTAAATGTCTCTGACATCGGAAATAATTATTGTCTTTCCGATATTTTAAGAAAAGTTTAAACTTTTATAAAAGTTTAGCAAGTAAGCGACTAAAATTGCGTATGATCTCACGCATTGAAACCGCCGCAATTCGAGTAAAAATTTTAAATCAATTTGTCTTCTTCAGTTGACTTCAGTTATACTGTTCGGGGGTTTTACACTTTAGTCAAATATTATTGCTCGATTTTTCTGTGAAGGAGTTGTATTTGACAGAAAATTACTCGTGTATCTAGCGTTATTATTCTCCAGCCACACTGATCTGATCTACAGGTAATTTCTTGCCTAAGTTTCTTCTGTAAGGCAAATTTTTAAAATACGTGTTTATTCTATTTCTAAATAGATTTAAAACGTATTTATTTCGTCTCAAAGTGAGCTGTTTTTGTATCTTGTTGTTTGTCTTAGCCAATTTTTGGTTCTCCACAAATATGTGTATGTGTTTTTTCTCTGAGAGATTTGGTTCGTAATATTCCCTTACTAACGAGAGAACTCTAAATTTAAGCTAACACAGAGTTCTGTCCTTTCAAAATAGTTTCGTAATTCATTATCGAATGTGCACACTACGGTATGCGATTTAACGCAAAGTTTGAAACTGGGATTAATGAAAGCCATGGAAAACTAAAAGTTTTGTACCTTTGGTCCATGCAAATGGGAAGTCATTCACAAACAAAATCATGGAATTACCTAATTCAACAAAATAGAATGAGTTTTGTGGACTACTGATCAGTCTGCAGAGAAACTTCATGGGAAGAGACGATCAAATCAATCATATGTAATAGCTGCCTCTTGTCACGATCCCCTGTGCCTGTCGTTAACAAGCCTAGGAAGTAAATTAGTTGGAATTAGAAAAGAAACAAAGATGACTTAGGTTTTCAAATAATATACACTATGACCCGAAGCGTTCAACAGTTACTCAGCCACACTGATCTCATCTACAGGCCTTCTCCAACTCCAGTGATCTGATCTAGATGTATTCTCTAGCCCCACTGAGCTGATCTACATGTATTATTCAACCACACTAATCTAATATATTCAGCTGGAAGTACTAGGCACTTCATTATTTTTCAACACGAAAGCATGGAACATTTTAACAGGTATCAAAAGAATAGTTGCTGATGGTTTGCACGATTCGTAAAGTGACAACGCTGACTTACTGTTCTATGTTGTGAAGTGAAGCTCTCTTTGCTGAGGCGATGGGACGGCCAATGATGTGTGCTCACACTTAAGGGTGTGTTTAGTGAGTTATCGCTGGGTTGGAACGTACATTCCAAGACATGCGAGTTCAAAATAGTTGAAAATTCTCCACGGGGATTCTAGGTGCATAATAAGTGTTCATGTAGTTTGAGGGAAACGTCTGACGATTTTGTACAGTCAAGGTCTGACGTTACCTCAACTGTTGGTGACTCAATTTTCACCCAAAACTGAGTATCAAAGCTGTCAAGACTGTTGAAATGGGCTCAGCTCTATAGTACGTACTTTTTCTCTTTGTATTCTTTAAATTAAATTTTATCGTAGACCAATTCTCAATTGAATTTACATTCCGTACATAATTAGTAGAGTGGCGTGAAGTTAGGCGTAACGACATGGCGTTTTTTACTATAATTTCTAAAGAAATGCAACAATGATATGAGACCAGGAGTGCTTAAAACCCTCGTGCCATGCTAATAAGGCGGCAAAAAACAATTACCTACTCCAGAACGTTACTGTGCGGACCTAATTCGAAAAAATGGTACTCTTAAATCTCGTACGCCTAATTTAGTGTTCTTTATGGACGATATACGTGCAGTAATTAAACTGGCTTAAAATACATAGGTACATGCCCGAAATGCAGGTTGTACTTTTACAAAACGAATCGTTTAACAGCCCTGAAATGAAAGTAAAATTAGAAACCTAACATAGGACACTGGCGTTCCAATAGCTATCATAATCGAATGAGCCTAAGCCCGAATAGGTGGAGCGTGAATCCGAATGGATGAGGGCCTGTGAACTTATAACTGCCTCATTAACGAGCCCATTAAGCAGAGCCTTTGACATTTGTGTTGCGGTCTTGGAATAAAGAAGACCGATTTTTTTAATGGTATTACTGTTTACCTATCAAGTGATTCGTTATTGGTATTTCCTCCTATACTTGTAAGGACTAATACCAATTTAACTTATTGAGAATGAATACATAAAATGTAATATAAAATATTTATAAAATGAATTGTATGTATACGATACAAAAAATTAGCTTAATTTTATGAAAGTCAATAACGATGAAACTGGCTGATGAAATTGTTAGTTAATGGCAAATGAATTTGAAATTTTGGAAAAATCACATGAATATAATGAACGCACGGAACGATACTGTAATACTAATTTAACTAAAATTGATATGAAACTAATTTTGTAGATAAAATAACATAATGACAAATATACAATTAATCATTTTTTTTGCCACACGCAATACCTGAACTGATGAATTTTTTTATAATATTTTATGAAAGTATTAAACCCCAACGGAAAAATTGAACATTTAATTAAAGAAAAGATTATTTTCAAAAGGGTTATACTTCATTGCAAGAGATCATTAGTAATTTCAATACATTTCTGATTCCAATAATACAGGGTGTCCATAGTCTCTTTACCATTTCAAAAATTTATTACATATGCAATTGAAAAGATATTTTATTCAGATTTGTTCTATTGTATTCAGTGTTTATAAAAGTTTTTAATCACATTTTGCATTTGTGTTTCAGGGATCCTGTTTGTGAAAGAGGTGCTTTTGAGACTCTATAAAAGACTTTTATAAGAGACTTTATGGATACACTGCATTTCAAAAACAGCAATTCCTAGGTAGACATTCAAAAGATGAAAATATAGACTATAATAACCTAGGGGCTATTAATGGGGTGGTCTATTTAGTACTACGGTAGCTATGCGAGCGCGAGGAAAAAACTTGATGACAACGTAATAGACGTACAACTGAAGTGTAAATAAACGTTCAAAATAGACCTATGATGTAGAGTGTTATATAAGTCTGAATTTTATCAGGGAAGCTTGAAATGGGACTTCTCTAAACTGGAAAAAGTGAGATGTGTAAAATATTCCACTTGGTGTTGTACGCCCAAAATGTTGCTAAAAAAGTGATAAATTTACTAGCGCGTAATATCAATTTTCACTCGAGAAAATGAGCTGGAATCGACTCCTATAATAGAAGATAAAAGGAGCAAAAATTCAAACAAATGTACGAGATTCAACAGCTCTCAGGAAACCCTTTCAACATCAAACACTTATTACAGTGATAATTTTCAGAAAGTTTGAAAATAATGATCTATATTATTTTGCTGTCTTTGGGTTTCACTATGTTCACCAGTCTAAAGATTAACGGTTCCGCTCTATAGAGGTAGTGAAATCTTTGGAGCTTTGTCCGTAGACTATTGAACTTCACTTGCGACTGGAAGGTTGCTTTTGAGAGCGTGACATTGACGGATTGTATTACAGTGGATATGTTAGAAAGTCCTTCAAAAATACATTAGGAAAATAGATAATGGAAATAGCTAACGATATGAAAGGTATTACCAATTCGACTTGATAGACCAGCATCATGAGGCTTTATGCTACAACCATCATGATTTTTAATTTGGGTTAAATTGTACAGGAAAATTCGATCTTCAACGTAGCACATCAAAAAATATATCATGCATTTTTGTTTATGCTTTAATAGTAGATTAAGATGAATTTAGCATGAAAAATTTCAAGCTGCAACGGAAAATGCGTACGCAGCTACTTTTCCAATGTTATGAAGTAATTCGAAATAATTCGGGATGCGAAAAGAAAGGCTGAGTTTACTGCACAGGTCACACTGCTGCACTGCATATCCCTGACCATGTCATATCGTTGACACCCGAACACAAAGAAAAGAATAATCGATAATTCATGTATAATTCTCATTTTTATTGTGATATCCATTGGGTCTACAGATTTCCTACTCGTTCCTTGCTACCTCTTAATCGTAAAATACTTTAAATCATTCGTTGAAATGCTAAACTGATGTTTGTAGTTTAAACCCGAATCGCGAGTGAGAAGCAAAAGTTTCTTATTCCTGATATGCTCGATTTTCCTATCCTATGAAATGCAACTAAAGTTTGACTAGAACAATAGGATGAATTTTGCAAAATCTGAAGGATTCTGTTTGTTAGCCTTGAAGTGTTGTAAATTCAGAGTTGTCGATAGTGAATTAAAAAAAATTAACTTGAATTACATATTCAAGTTTAATAAAAGTTGTCCTTTAAACTGAATGCCTTTCACCACAACGTTTGAGACATTAAACAGCTTTCAAACGAAATCACTGGGCTTTATGAAATAGTTTCTCCTGTCGAAAAATATCGAGCTCGTTGCGAGATGACTCGCAACAAATTGAACTCACAGCGTAAAACTGAAATTAGTATCGACACAACGGTTTACAGAGAACGAGTGGGTTCTGTAAAGAACAGTATCAAACAAAAGATATCTTGCATTCCAACGTATTGTACAGACTATATGAATGTTAGAGATTCAGCACTCCCAGCGCGCGGTGGTCGTTTTTACATTTTATTTTTTTCTGGCTATTTTTCTTCATTTCCTGGTGCTGCTACCAACATCTGTTTGCATTTGAAAGAGAGGAATTATCTTCTTGATTGTGCTATTGCATGGCCTATGCAAAGGCGTATTGGCTAAGAGTTCTGAAGCACACTACTAGGCGATAGACATATGTACACAGTCGGCTGTTCATTCCTTTAAATTTATATTTTCTACTGTGTTTAAATTGTACACTGTACAGTAGTAAGCTCTAAAGAGAGCTGCACTTTTTATTTAGCCATAATAATGTTTTCCAATAACTCATAATATTGAAATGAATACTTGCATGATATACTTTATATGAAAATTTTTAGTTTAACTCTTCATGCCGCTCTCATTCTAGATAATTTTGCACCGTCTGAAGCACTACGTAGCAGCGCCCTAAGGAAGCGATGTATCGCCGCTCCATAGCTCCTGCTAACAAGCGCCGTCTGGCCCGTATCTGGCTCCATTTATTCGGGCAACATTGTTAGGAGTCCTCCGCTGCTGCTCCGCTTGTGGCTTTCTGATTTACACGTTGCCACTTGAAGTGCTACGAGCCCTTCAAATTTATTTCATGAACTCGTAAGATCTTATGCAAGAAATACAAGCGAAAAACAAAGGAATAGTATCACACAATGTTGAATATGTATTTCAAAAGACTCAAGTTTGTAGGATACGTGATATACGATGCTCTAAATTTATTAGCGTATTAAACTTGATGTTGACAAGTATAAGAAGTAACATAAAACATCTACGAGTGTCATTGTAGCTGATCCATTATTTAGAAATGTAACTGAAGTAAAATATCTTAAAACCACTTGAAAAGAGTGGAGCGTGGGACTGTTGTTGAGCATATTCATATTAGCTGAAACTTTTCCGGGTGTTCTGATTTTTACTTGCTTATGGAATACGAGACTTCGCTGTCCATGCGGTCCTCATGAGAAAATGTTGCGAACCATCGTCGAATTGAGCATACTAAGTTGCAAGGATTAGTTGTGGGTTCAGTTTCATTGTTAGATTGTCCCGCCTTTCCGTTTTTTCCCCTTTTTCACGTGCGTGAGCATTTTCTATGTTGTGTATTCGACAACAATTTTATCATGATATACATCCCTTGAATCATATCCCTCCCTTAGTGTGGTGGCACAGAGTTTGATTTGAGTGATGGATATGTAAAGTTGGCATTCTTACGGTAAATTCAGCTACAGTCGTAGTTTTCTGCGTTTTATATGGGATAGAGAATTTAGACAAGCTCGAATGCTCGAAGTAAATTATAAATCTGTCAAATAACTAGATGAGTCTTCGCTCCACTTTCATTCAGTGAGCTAGATTTCTAATATTTTATTCGTATTTAATGCTCGTCAATAAAAACTCAATAATATTTCCTTGTTACACCTCCTTAAGAAAAAGTATATACAGAACCTGAGTATTTATTCATTTTATAAATTGTGGTTCATCATGTTAATGGATTTCTTCGGTTTTTACTCACAAGTTTTTGGCATCTGAATTTTGTTCAGAATGTTGTAGGTCATAATATTTTCGGCTGTATCTATTTCATTTAGAGGTTGTCGTTTTTTAGGGAACAAAAAACGCAGACATGAAGACAAGAAATATTAAATTTTAGTGACCATATGAGTGGTTGTCTTTGGAATGACTCTATTTTTCCTTTCCCGCTCAATTGTGTTTATGATTGTTCCCAAAGCATCAGTACAACTGTATTTACATATTTGTTGTATCGATCAACTTCTCAATAGAAGTCTTCTTATTTATAAAATTCAGCTTTTGCTGTTCAAGAAGCAATGTTGTCTAAATTACCCCTTTTTTACTTGTCATAACCTCTTAATAGAAAACTTATAGTACGACACATTGATATGAGGAAGAAGGAAGTCCGATAGATTCAATTTTATGCATGTATTAATCAGGTTGTGTACTGTTTTGTACGTTCACAGTGACCAACTTTCGGTCTACAGCTTCTGAGAGCTGAGCTTTGATTCATAAAAAACTTATCATAAATTGAAAATGTCTATTGAGAGGTTCACTGAGAGGGATTTTCATCTGGGATCCTTCTGAAACTTTTAACGCGCTCCAAACATTAGTGGAAAACATGAGCTCTGCGGTAGGGGAGAATAATGGACTGATATTGTTTGTCCTCGTCAATGTATCCTATGGTTTCCTTGAGTTTATTATTATTCTCTATTGTAGAATAATAAATGGCTTCTTTATCCACTGCGTAATAGTTGAATCAACTCTTGTTACGTAAAAGAAACGGTTGTCTAATCATTTCAGCTATTCTTATAATATTATGCTATCATTTACAACTAATTCATTTGTGGCGTCAGTTTTTCATCTCTTCTTCCTTTTACTTATTTTTGTTTTGTCCGGAAGCTTTCTGTCAGGATAAGGAACTGTTTCAGCAGAAATTGCGCTGATATCCATGCGCAATTATATATAATTTCAATATTAATGAACCTGAGGTTCTACGTGGAAAAACACTGAAGTACATTTGTCTCGTACACTACTTTCAATAATCTTTTTTAGAATGGTCGGAATTGGTTGTTTCAGAGTACGCATACCATTCACAAATTCTAAATGAACAAGGTGTTGACAATTCTAGTGATTCGCGAGCATTAACTCTCAGTAAATATCAAAGTGGGTACGTATAATGGTTTTAATTATGCTCTACGCATACGAGTTTGACCTGAATGATATTGAAGTGTTGAATAATAGGGCTAACAATTGTTTCGTTATTATACTCACGCAATGTTCGATAATGTTTCATACGCTCAAAATAACCTCAATATAATATTTATGCGATTTACTTCTGACGTTGTTTGATGCGCATATATATTTATATATATATATATATATATATATATATATATATATATATATATATATATATATATATATATATATATATATATATATATATATATATATATATATTATCAAAAGTCGCATGCCTTCAAACGTTGACATTTTCAAGCCTGTATCCATATTCTCATGAGAATATGGATGCATTTTTGATAGCAGTCTAGGACGCTCACTGAAAATTTCAACTAGCGGAAGCCGTAAGCGGACATTGAAGGATGACCTCCCCTCTGCTCTGAGCTTCATTCCCTGACCAGGCTCTCATCGATCTGCATTTTGTTGGATATTTGAACATCCAATTCCCTCTCGTGAAATACTTTCCTTGCAAATACCCTTTGAAGGGAGCTTTTGAATTTTTGTCGAGGGGTGAAATACAGGAAAAAAAATTAGCAAGTTACAGAAGCTATTCATGCTTACTTACAAAAGTTCAGGTTTTGTAGTTTCCATATGTTGTCAAGTACTTCGGTTGGATAATATATGATTTGTGTTGACTTGAAATTGTCTCTATAGTTGGCATCACAAAAATTGAACGGCCATTAAATAATTTTAATGCTTGCTCTTAGTTATAACATTTTCTTCTGTTTGTGGGTGTCTAAACAATTGCCCATGTAATAAATAAATGTGCAGGTCTCTTCTCTATCTTCATTTCGTTTGAAAATCTAGTTACGTGAAAATTGTTATGTGGCGATACATATGTTTTTAAGTCTATTTGTTATTAATTACCTGTAATGTATATAAAAAGGGAAAAGCTTTTCTGCTTACTTTTCGCTGTACATTGATATATTAGTCATGAGTTCTTTTCTATCTCATAATTTACGTCATCTTGGTTTCAATGCATGGTTTTTCTGTATGTTGTCCTTCTGTTATTTTCCAATTAATACCTGTAAATAATACAAATAATATAATGCAAGAACGTACGTAATCGTACTAGAGGGACTCTAATCCTCTGGATACATGAAATGGTAAAAGGTGTTCCCGATACTTTTCAATGGCAATAGAGAGGACAATAATACACACAAAAGATTTAATACATGTTATTCTAAACATCTCGGGACGGGAAATGAGTTATCTACCACATTTTGGCATATGAACTGCACACGATGTTCTATTAAACAGTGCACTATTACAGATCAATTGCGGTTAAAGGGCACGGTTAAAGGGCAAGTACATTTTTATGAGACACTCTGTATTTGTATTCCTGTTAGGAAGAAGGTAATCTAGAATACAGTGGCTATTAGCAATGCAGTTTACTAATCAATTAATCGAACATATGTCTATGTTGCTTTTTTCCGTCATGCTTCGTTTTCTTTTTTAGACGTATACTTTTTGTGATATGATTTTAAGGAGAGTTATCAGTACTTTCTCTTGCTCTCCAGTTACTGAATTCGTATATTGTTTTGAAAACCAGAAATACTAGTTAATTGTTCGTATTCCCATTTCACCCCTACGATTCCATAATTATTGTTCATATTGATTTCAACGAGATACCTTACCTACCTTTTTCAGGTGGTGATATCAGCATGCAAAATGATGCTCTATTTGCACCTATAACGTCACTTTTACACCTCTGGAGAATCCGTCAGCGACTTGGCCTGCATGGAAGACGCGCTTTAAAAGAGGTAAGTAGAACACGCGAGGTCGCAGCTGGAGAACTGATCCCACCGTGTTCAAAAGTGAAGGTAAGATGTTACGCATGAAAATGTGAAGATGTGGCAAATAATCCTCCTTAATGAGTTTTCACTCTATTCTAAAATAGCTTTTGAATTGAGTGTAACATTCTAGTCGCACCCAATAGAAACTATGACTATTCTGTACGTTTCTGGCATAGAGGAATGTTTTGAATAATACAGTATAATAATAATAATATAGAATAATAATACAGTTTTGAATGCTAGTACAGAATAATATTGATGGAAACAAACGCGGTTTGTTAATGAATGCCAAGAAAAACTGTATTTTCTAGTATCGAGACATGGGTTTGTCCCATGCTACTTTGAGTATGAAAATTTCACACGTAAACATAAACGTTGTGGCAAATCATCAAGAAATCTTTTTTGTTTCATTTTTTATTATGGTAGAAGTACTCTGGGAACCATGGTCACTTGCGAAGGGCAAAGATAGTCACTAAGTTGTACTAACAATACTTATTTTTTTCCATTGTAGCATACGTTCATTAGGAAAACACTAGCTTAACAAGGTGAAAATATTTTGGTTATTTGGTTATTGGTTATTTTGGTTTTGGTTATGATAATAATATTTTGGTTGTTTTATTTTTACTCTGTAATTCATATCATCTTGATATCGACACGCTACGCTTCACTTATCCAAATAAACGCACTCTTAAGGTGGTGCTCCCAGCCTGACTCGCTGCTGGGCACCAATGAGTGCAAGGAAGAGCCAATGTTCGTTAAAAATCTTAGCTGAATGTGAACATAGATAGCAGTAAGAACAAATTATGGAGCAAGAAATCATTGAAACGTTAACCATTCGTCTCTGTATTGGGGCTTTAATTTAATATGATAGTTTGTGCCCTCAGTGGTGTTTCATTCTCACTCAAGAGTCTGCGGAGCTTCTCTTTTCTCCTTGAATTGGAAAACTCTGACCTGTCGCAACAAAATAATAAATTTCACTATGTCCTTACCATTCAAAGTCATATAAAACACAATGCCTCTGTGTTTTCCTGATGTGAGTTTCTTAAAAGAATCCGTTACTTACGTTCATTCGTGTACATATTTAGTTCATAAATGCTTCAATAATGTTTCAAAACTACTGGAGCGCCGATAGTGATAGTGTTGGAAGAGTTTATTCGAGAGTAGTTATTGTAGAATAAATTTTTTAATAAAAAACCGACGAGTACTGTGACAAATACTGTACGACTGCTAATCTGAGTCATTGTTCAGCTAAATCGGCGTTTATGAAACTTGGTCTGGACAATGATTATAGTTGTTCGGAGTTGGCTCTATTCAGTCCAATAATACTGAAGAGCCTTCATCCATTAGCTCCTGCGTTTCCATATTGGATGTAGGACCATGAAGATATCAAGTGTTTATAAGATGTACAACGGATGGTATAACCTCCAGAATTAGTGGACCAACGCTAGTCAGTGTTATTTTCTGACAAGTTGAATTTCTCCATTTTTTTCTATCTAGAACAGAGTTACGTCTGTGACTTCCTTATAAAGCATTCAGTCCTGTTTTCATTGTTTCTGTGTGGAAGCTCAGAAAGGGTCGGTGATGATTTAGCAAGTTGTGGACACCGTGAAATGCCCCTGACACCATGGCAGCTGTTCATAGCTAAATGTATGAGAACGATGGAATCTAAAGTCATAGAAATTAAATCCACCTGAAGGTCCAAATGTGGTTTAAAGATAAAATTGTACATGAGCTGAAATGCAGAACTCTTATTTTATCTAGTAGATATGAAGAGAACAAAACTACATCGAGCGCCTGGACTGATTTTCATTATTGCGTGCTTCCAATTTAATTAAGCATCTGAGGTACCTTCTGCAGAGAGAGAGAAAGAGAACGACAAAGAGAAATGTTCGAAGATGCTACTTACATTGGTTGTCTCGAAAAGTGCTGGCGACTAATTTGTTTTAAAATAGCGGAAAGTTCATTTGCATGACTTCCACAAGTTGTGTGTGCCTATTTTTTCCGGATCAAATTTAACAACATCCAGAGAAATTAAATTGCTTATGCATGCTAATTTATAAATCCACCATGTGTTTCAATTTGTCTAATCTCGATTATTAACGTAGAAGTTGTGAAACTTCGTATCCTCTTCATATCCTCCATTCCTTTTACATTGTATTATTTAGTAAAGGTAATGGGTGGCGATTACTACATAACGTATAGAACGAAATGTTTAGAATCTTCGAAACTAAAATTCTTCGAATTGTTTAAAGGAACATTTTACATATTTTCAGAATTTCTAAATTATCTTCGTACTCTAAACGACACTTCAGTTTCGTCTGTGAAAGATCGATCAGACCGTCAAATATTCAAATAAGAACATTAACCTTCGCGTTGGTACGTGTGAATATCATTATTGGGCAATCAACGTGCATCTCCGGGGCCCTCAAATAATCTGTAATCCCTTTGGAGTTTCAACGTGTTGAATATATTTAAAAAGTATGTTTCCCTCGTACTTGCGTTCGGGGAATCTACCGGACTGAACTTTTACCTCTACAAGCTTCTGTTGATAAAAATATAAAGTTATGAATAACTTAGCGTAATTTATCGGCTCTTAATGACACATTATTGTTCGCTAGTAAATGCCTATACGAGTTGAATGGTGGCGCTATGGAGTTTACGTAGTTCAGTGCATGTTCAGTCAAACGAGCAGATGCTTTTGTGACTTCATTAACGCGGCGAACAGGCGGCGTTGTCCCCCAACGCATAATACAGTATTTTGCCGGAAAGGGGTGTGCAATCTCCTCTCTTGACAATATCATTATGAACCTGCGGCACAATGAACAATGTTCCATAATGAAGTAATCTCGCAGTCCCAGCTTTTTTGTCTGCTATGTACCCCCAATGGTGCAATAAATGAACAGATGCGCGCCTTGGTCTTTATAAAATCTGTACATTGTCACGTTTGGTACCATATCTTTGCAAGTTTCTAGAGTATTTCAGTTAATTGACCACATTTTGTGATTCCAAGGATTTACCACGTATTTTACTGTAGACTCCATGTTTAATTTCATTTAATACGAGCATCCCACGCAGAATTTTTTTGTTAACATTATTATATAACTTCCTTTACCACCGTTTATCAAGAAGTTCCACTAGCTCTTTCTGAAGTGATTTATATTATTAGGTGGTTTTGAGATCAGGCAACTGATCTTTCACAATATTTATACGAGTATTGTAGAATGTATCTTTATTCACATGTGTATACCAGGGTTGTGAGGAAAAGTATCAACAAAAGAAAACTTCAATGTATAAAGATGTTTTGAAATTTTTTCATCGTGAGTTAAACATACAATCACATCTCGGGAGCCGAGATGAGTTCAAATGGACAGAAACTGCTTCAAATAGTTTAATTATCGTTACAAACCAGTAGCGCCTCATGCATAGTTATTTCGGTGATCCATATCATTTGGGATAAGAATTTTATGAAAGTATATGCTCTAAAGTGTATACTTTATAAGTTTACATAGTGACGTGCCGCTTGCATCTGTAACTGCACGTGTACACGACTCCAACAAGTCGCCCCAATTTTGAAGCTTAACACGTTTGTTGCGATGCGACCCACCGGTGGGTCACTTAGGTTAGGTTCTGTAATTTTTTCAGATCCTTCTAGTGACTATGCGTACAAAGTGAAGTTTTACACCAATCAGGCAATCGCAACAAACGTGTTAAAGATTCTGGTTGCTTATTTGACGAACGTTGCTCTGAAACACGATTTGCATCTAATTGCATCTAATTTTAATTTACTGCATCTAATTCACGGCCCAACGCCGGAAACTTGACGCATACCTTTTTTGATTCATGTTCAAGTATTTGCGCATCTCTCAGATAAATTAGAGAGAACATCCAAAGAGGGAAATTAGTTTCCATGCGAGTTTACCCTAAAGAACCGATTCAACGTTCTGACGACTGCGAGAGTTTTCTAACCAGAAATTAATATTTCTATTATTTTTTCAGTTCATTCTTTTATTTTATGAAATTTCGGTGGTTGAACTTTTGAACAAGAAACGCAATTTTTATTAGTTTGTTAACTTCCCTGATAAAACGCAATCGGTTTCGAGCGTTCTAATAATTTTCATTTATGAGTACACATCTGCAATCCATAATTGCACTTGAATGCATTCAGGGTAGGCAAATAACGTATTCTAAAGCCTGCTCCTGAAGTAGTCATAGTATCTAGATGCTTCAATCATAAAACGTTCAATTTCTGTGAGTATCGTGTGAAATAGCTGTCATACTGCAATTGTGCCACGAATCTTACTCATTCTGGCCCAAGTTCACTATACTGCCAATAAAATAAGAGTAGTTTGTTTCTTTTCATAAAGCGGATCCTTTAGTTTTGATTCTTGAAAAGCACAACGGAAAATAACACCATTTTGTGATCGTCAATGCGCCAATACTAGACAATTTCTTCAAAAAAAACGTTACTCCTGCTGAGCATTTATGGCCGTAGTCTGCTGTATTCAGAGCGGCCGTAATTTCATTCAACAACGCTCCTTTTTGCGTGAATGCTGGGGAGTGTCTACTCTACGGCGCTCCCTACTTAGCACCAGCTTTTATTGCTTTTGTGCTGCTAAATGCGGAGCGTGAATGGAGTGCTGCTGTGGATTGTGCAGTGGATTATTTCACCTAGTATGTCCGGACGTGCGAGTGGTAGTGTTTACACTGTGATTCGTGTTTTTTCTATCGTGTTTGACTAACTTTGCGGGTAAACAATTGTTTAGACTGTTTTTCCCAGTCTGAAAATATATAATGCAAACTGAAATTTGTTTAACTTGAACTTGTGCTGAACTTTCATCGTTGCTATGAAGTATGTTGCGAAAGTTATTAGTTACTGAATATTGTTGGAATCTGAGTAGGGTATATTAATTGGACAATTTTGCTGTTGTTATTTTGTTCGTCCAGCATGCAGAAAACTCATCAAGCGTGCACCAGCAATGTAAAAGTCTTTTTAATTGATAGCCTACAGTACATACGTACAGTGCCTACCAAAATTGAGAGAGATACTAAAACTCCCAAATCTTCAAAAAATGTGCATCAACTTTTTTGAAAATTTCTCTGAACGTCGATATACAAAACTTGAACTATTTCTCAAATTTTCAGGTTGCATATATAATACGAATATAGTCATTTACCTTTTCTTTACTTTTTAAGGGTTCAAAATTTAGGAACAAAATTTTAGAAAATGTGTGAATCGAAGGAGTCGCTGTTTCTAGTGACAAATTGTCGGCAACGACTTGTGATCAAATGAAACCTAGATGTTGAGGGCCTTAACAAGTTACCCTTACCCGGCGTTACGCGCCGGTGCAAGTCTTTACTTTGTACATACAGTCACTAGAAAGCTTTGAAAAAATTGCAGAAACTAACCTGAGTGGCCCACTGGTGGGTCACTTCGCATTTAACGCGTTAATTGAGGTAGGCGAATGCTGTGATCGATTAACAAGTGTATACTACGCAATAAAATGAAATAGCTCAGATAGTGAAATTATGCCTGGATTTCTTAGAAGGACTATACTGAATTGATCTGATGTGAACTAATCTGCTTGGAGAAGCAACGCTTTACATTAATTTTCGGGAAGAACGCGGCTTAGGCTTAGGAATACTTAGCCCATCAAGGGAATACATTTATGACGAGTTCCCTTAGTAAGACTTTTAGACTTTGCTCTCCTATGGGGAGGTATAGGATTCTAGCAGTATTATTATATCACTTACTCAGTCGTCGACGAATACTATCCTTAGCAGAAGTTTGTTGTGAGACTAGTTCTAATTTCTCCGTTTTGGCATTCAAGTGGCCGATACATCAATTTCAAATACATGAACGTATCTATACATATCGATATATTGGATGCATTTATAGATTTGAGTATTTTCCTTCTCATATAAGTTCTTTCCGTTTCTTTACCGATTTCGTATTTTTTAAGGCCCCATTTACGTTTTTCTGAGATTCTTATGGCTTCTGTTTTATCGACCTAGTAGACTTGGTGATCTGAAGTACTCTTTTAGCACTTCCGATCGCAAAGCCTACTAGATTGATAAAACGGGAAGCCGTAAGAATCTCAAAAAAGGTAAATGCGGCGTGAAAAAAACCCTGAAATTAGTCTTCCCTTCGTTTCTCCGTTCATATCTTCATTATTAAGTGTAACCGGCTGTCAAACTTTGCTTATTATAAAGAAAAACTGTCATTCCATACGTTAAAGTAAGACAACGCGACTTTCTAGGCGCATATTCTAATTGCATCTGACGTCGATCTACTTGGGAACTGGCGTCCAGCCCTTTTAGATGCACGTATATACCTCTGTGTCCTGCCTCTGTGCATGTAAATACCTGTGTCCTGCTGCGATTGATATTTACGCATGAGCGAATACCTAGCGACGTGTTTCGGGGCCGTGATTAATTATACTTATCTAATTTTGCTAAAAAGAACAGTATATTTCTGAGAAGCTGGTCACTCTGCTAGTGGTGCAGTATGCTGGGTAAAGATTAAAGATCTCATTCCAGAAGATCGTCAAGAAGTGAAGTTGTAAATGTTTAAAATTGTCAGGCGGTAATTATATTTACCAATGAAAAGGTTATAATTCTAATTCTTAGTCTAAGAGCTAATTAGAACGGAAACAGCTGTCCATGAATATATTATAGATTACTGACATCAGTAAAAGATTGATTGTGACTTGACATTGATGTATCTCGATACGCACTTCATGAATTAGCACGTTATGCATGTATATTCCAAGCATTAATATATTTCCATCTTGAATTTTCATTTTTTGTTGGTTTTTGGAAACTGTCGTCATACATTATTTAAGAGCGCCGGAAACTTTTGTAAACTCTAACTCAAGACTTTATTTTCTGTTGAAAATTTAGCAGAAAGTTTCATTGATGGTTCCATATATTGACGGTACCTTGACGTCATCAATTAGGATTGTAAAATTTCGATATTTATTCATCTTACGACTACTTCTCATGGGAATAATAAAGCTTAAATTATTGAAATTGCAGCGTACTGACCTTAGTGTCAAGAGCATCGAAATTTCACAGTTTGCCTCTTAATGGTTTCACATAATATCGAACTTGTAGATTTTGAGGTTGGCGTCATCGTATGAATTAAATAGAGGAAATAAATTCAGCCACTATTTTCTCGCTTGCGACAAGCGGATGAGATATTGACAAGTTTCTTTGACTTTGTTTGAGACTTTCATTCGAGACTTCCGATGACAGTCAAAGCTTTCTGCTGGCCACCTCGCCTTGCTTTTTGAGCCATTTTCTTGCGCAAACTCTGCTTCGGTTTCTCATAGAAACTCTCCTTTGCCTTTAAGATATTTCTACACTCTTTGAAAGGTTAGACTTATGGCTATGGAGTAACCAATACCTTCGTTTTATACTGCATATTATGGTTCCCAGGGTAGGTAATGTTGTGTTTTGCTAATCGTTGATGCAAATATACGTTCGGATATTCTGCGCAGAAGTTGACTATTTTTCTATCCTTCCATCCCATACTTCACCGCGTACAATATATTCGGTTACTGCTGAGTTGTACTTGAGCTTTAGTGGCACAACCTATCTCTAACGCCTCAACTTTTTATTTTCCCTTTCTTTTGCTTGACAAAAGCCGGCGGCGTATCATGCTACCAATTTGTATGAGTGTTTTCAGTGGAATGTCTGTTGACATTTAGTTGCACAATATTTCGTTCGTTTTTAAACAGTTCAAAGTAAAACACTGAACAGTTATTAAATCCTAGTCAATCATACTGTGTTGAATTTGGGTGCCAGTTTCACTAGGGTGACACACACAATTCTTCAGTTGCTACTGTTATTGGACAGGTGGGGCACTCCGTGCCACACGAGCTAAGACGCTATCAGCTAAAAAATGTTTTTTATAGTACGGAAATTTTACAGCTGAGCTTGATTTCATAGGTAACTAACAAAATGAGACCAAAATCACATTGATTTATGTATAATAATTATGTTATGGGAATTTCCACTTTCCCAACTTTGCATGGCGATTATTCAAAACATTTTGTTAGCATCTTCACCCTTGGGGCAGACAACGCATCATATGGAGAGCCACACTGTTTTAAGTACTTGGTTGGTTGAGCTTATTATGTATAAGCAGAATTGTAACCCTCATTATGAATACTATCACTAATTCATTCGATACATTTCATTTGTGCCAGATAATTGCAGCGCTTATAATTACGCTTTGTCTCAACGCAATCCTAACATTTTCAAATACACACAAAACCCATTGGTACTACAGATGACTATGATCCACAAAATGCTCTACGCTGGGTACGTGAACGGGTTATTGCACATCACGGGGCATTGCGCCAATCAGAAAATTGAATCTGAAATGTAAGGTTAAACCAAAGCCTGCTTTGAGTGTCTGATTCGGGTCAAAAGAAGCTCTGTTGAGAAGATTAACACACTTTGGCTGCAGACTCAAAGGCCCTGATGACAGCTGCTACCTTTGTGTAAAGCTTACAATTACGCTCCGCAAGATTGGATACTTCACGTTAACCCATTCCAAGCAGCAGGGGGCTTATCAAAATAAATCAATTTATTAATGAACTGTATATAGTTACCACCGTTAATTGTCATCTTCAGTATTTCGAACTATATTTAGTACAACCGCTGAATCAAATTAATTTGTTAGACTATATTTAGTCACCGCCGCTAAACAACATAGGAAAGATGAGCGTACCTGATGGAATTATATTTATTTTTTATTTTTTACGTATATGAATGATTATACGGAAAATTTTATTGGACACAACTTATATGTAATATTTAAAGTTTGTTTCAAAAGTGAAGTCTATTAAATACATATACATGCCCTTACATGCCTTACATATACATGCCTTATAGATATGAATAACGAGCAAAAATATATGAACCATCTGCAAAAATATTTAAATCTGCAAAAAAGTGTAAATTTTTAACAATTACAGAAGAAAGGCAAAATAATGGTGTTGAACGAAAATAGAAAACATGGCGGTACAGAGTAGGAATGTCAGCAAACACTTATTTGTCTATGATGGCATTTACTTTAACGTCATATAAATCTAATATTATATAATTATAATAACACGCAGAACGAAAAATGTCTCGTATGCACCGAGAAATAATTTTCCAGCATCAATATATCAAACAATAAGGCACAACACAGCACTAAACAACATAGTGCTGGACATGACCTTATTATACTGTGTTAATAATATACATTGTTTATGATATCGTCAAAACAGTTGACAAGTACCCTATTTTGTTCAAGACCTATATTTAGTTACCTTCCGTTTGATTGCAACAACAAAAATATATAATGAATTTTATATATTGGACAACCGCTTGGAATGGGTTAATGATCTAGTGATTGTATTTCCTGATCACGCCCTCGACTAGTTTTAGCAACTGAATAAAATGTATGTAAATGTGTAACATACATAAAATAAGTTATTATACGGCCTGTTTTTCTCTTCTGACAATGGTTTGTATTGGAAAAGCGTACACGTATCATGTATCAGCTATGAAATCGTAAATTATTTCAGCTGACTATTGCTGTATCCATTTGCTCTAGGATAAATTTATTGCAGGGTTAAAAATTGACTTGAGAATAGAAAGTTCATAAAAAATACAGGACAGACCAGTCGTTGCGAGATTACATGCGTCAATCAGGAAAATCAATTTCTCAGCGAAATAAATTAGTAAATTACATGATTTTAAAAAGTCCAAAATTTACCCAATGTTCAAAGCCATTATTTATTTTCCGTATAGTGTTCAATGTTGCCTCATTTATGGGCCTTAACTTTTAGGCAGATACAGAGTTTTTGTTTGCTGTATCGTTTTCATAAGAAATACTTCGATGAAATAATTTTCGGCTCGAACTTGACACAATTTTCCTATGTATTAATTTTTTGTCGCCGTTACTTTATTTTGAAGGGGCGCAAGTTTAGTTTTAAATATTAATTTTGAAGCAAAAAATGAGCCTTTGAACTAAAGTTATTAAGTGATCAATGGACCTTGTTCGTAATAGTTTTGCTCCCGTGCATTTTCCCCGACAGATTCATGCAGTCAGGACGGCATAAAAGTCCTTAGCTTTCTGTTGTTCGTCGACTGCGTTCAGTGTAACTTTCGTGAAATATTATAATGCCTTCAACATTGCGCATCGATCTCACTACGCCTTTCATTGGTTACACAAGGAAGGAAAATGTTTGCCGAAACAAATATTCTAGGGAAACCAAAGTGTTGTATTTTGCTCTACGCTGAAGTTTTAGATAAAAATAATTATAATTTGAGCGCTTGTAACACCTTGCGAAAAGTGAGCACGCGTGCTGGGTACAAGGTACGCTTCTTTTAGGCCAAGTAAGAAGTGTACTATATGATAGTAGAATGAGCACAATTATTCTATGTTTTCCCAGTTTCAAGGTGTTCATATCGAATTGCGCTGCAAAGTATTTGACCTCCTCGCTTCTATAAATTATCATTCACCGATTAAAGAGTATCAAACTTATTTTCATCAATATTTTTTTTAGGTTTCCCCAGTATATTTTTACTTGCGAAAAATACAGCGCGTCGTATGAACGTCAGCTGTGTGCTGATGAAACATTCGTAATTAAGAACACGAGACGCCGTCGGCGAATCTCGATTCTTTCGGTACTGAGCTTGGCTTTGTTAGTAGAGCTAACGTATAAGAGTGTTCGCGTACTTTTGTGCCCTTATGTTGTGGTCTCACTTCTGTTTGGTTAATGAATTTACTATTCACAGTCCCCAAATAAATTAATCATACAAGAAACAAGCTGGATATGTTCGTGATGTCCTGAGAAATTCATATTACTCCACAGGGTACGCAACATAACTTCCTTTTTTCAAAGGGCTTTTTTGAAGAAAGGAAGTTATGTTGTTCCACCTTGTATTTTTCGTACAGTTACAGGTGTCTATATTTCTAGGTGAGTGAGCAATACAAACCGACTGCCATCAAGGAAAATTATTCATGTTTAAGTACCTCATACTTTGTTTTGGATCGATGCATCACCAATACGCTCAATTAATCCTGATTAGTGTCATACCGTCAACATTTCTGTCGCACGTTGACCTATAATTTGCTCGTCAAAAGTGCTCACAGCTTGAAGTTTGTTAGAGTAATGAATTTTAAAATTGTACTTTTATTAATTAACAGTAAAGCGAGTAAGGGGAGAGCGATAGCAAGAATGTGACTTGACCGTGCTCAAGTTTTCTCATCAAGACGCAAGAAGTTGGCAGGCTGTAGTTAGGAAGGTAGTCCTCTCATTACCAATGAATACCAAGAACATTTATCATAGGTCAGTTTTAAAATTTTCTGTTATTGGTTTGAGCTCTTTCATGTTTGAATTATCTAATACTTGATGGGATTATTCAGAGCTTTATGATTAATGTATGTATGTCTCTTTTGAAGTTTTATTTTTTACCTGTGTCGTTGAGAGATCAAAATACGTATGAGTTTAAGCATCCAATCAAATCCCTCTATTAAATTCTGTTTTTTATAGCTCGATAGAACGTGAATCTCACTCGAGAGGAAAATAAGAAAAATAAAATGTAATTTTCCTATTTACAAAAAATCCAATTAATTGTTGCAATGATAAATGCTGATCGTGCTGTAGTCGCCATGGACGTCTTCGAGAACCCTGAAGTATTCTGATTCCGACACACTCCTCTTCAACATGGTTAAAAATGTCATGCAGGAGCGATGCTTCGATGGTCAGTCACTTACTGCTTGCTTTGCGGTTTTTGCACTGTTAACACATACTGTCTCCGGTTATCTAAAAATGTAAATGTGGTGATAGTCAAAGCGCCATTAATTTTGTTGGAAACCTTACAAGAGAAAAAGTTGTTAACAATTAATTTGAACGATTTTGTAGGCTTTTGAACTTAAAGTGTTAGTTCCTATTGCCTTATCTACATCTACATATACATATATAATAGACTATATACCTCCATCTTTCTCTCTCTCTTTCTATGTGTCTGTGCGTGTCCGTCCCATTACTTCCTACAATTACTGAAGAAAAATTATTGAACTGAAATCAGAACGGGTATGCATGCATTACAATATTGTATTGTGGATACCAAAGGCGCCGCGGATCACTATATGATACTTCATATTTTCTGTTATTAGCTTTGAATGAAAATTTTGTATATATTGATGAAAAATATTCACGGGTGATACTGAAAACTGCACTTCATTTCATAGATCCTTAATTTTACCGCTTCTAAACTAAGGAATATCAATGGTACTATCTGGGCCAAGTTATCGGTAGATTAGATGCAGAAAGGTAGTTCTAAATGAAATTAATAGAAAGTATTCATTTCAAACACAATTCGTTGTAGATTTTTAATTCATTCATCTAATCTAATACTAAGAATGACTGTCGTGTGTTTATATATTTATTTTTGTTTCGTGTCACACTCCTATAAGAATAGAGAGGAAGAAATTAGTACTGGCGGTCTTGGTTTCAGTTCATTGGTAAATTAAGTCATTTTCGCCGTACAAGTGCACTATAATAAGTCACTTTCAAAAAAATTAGAGATCCAGAGCATTATATACTCGAGTCCGTATCGTGGATACCGAATTCGGCAGGGCATTGCATTTCACAATATACATGCACAAGCTCGTAGTTGCTTTCAGTAATGCTGAATTTCTCTATCTAGGATATGGCACGGGTACATTAGTCTTTCTAATAATTTCAATTTATTTAAATTTAAATCATGGAATTTCTATGGGAACTGACTAGTACTTATATAATCGACTATGTATCTCCATCTTCTCTATCTGTATGTGTGCGTCCCATTACTTTCCTATCTATTACTGAAAAAAAATTATTGAACTGAAATCAGAACGGGTGTGCATGTATTACAAGCATTGTATTGTGGATACCAAAGGCGCCGGGTCACTATAAAACACTCAATTTTTTCCGTTATTAACTTTTTCTTACACGGTTATGTTATCGGTAAATACGGTACAGAATGGAAGTTCTATCTATACGAGTATTCACGAAAAATATTCAAATTATGATACTATCACGGGTAAAACTATAATATGTATTTTGTTTCATAGATCTTTAATTTTATCACGTTTAAATCAAGTAATTTCAACGGGTAATATCAGGGCCATGTTATTGGTATATAAGATACAGAATGGAAGTTCCGTACACGTTAATGAGAAGCATTCATTTAAAAAACAATAATTTGTCGTAAGTCTTTAATACATTCATCTGTAGAATAATTCATCTGTCAAATTTAAATCGTGGAATTTTCACGGGAACTGTCTAGTCCTATTCTATTCCATTCCATTCTATTCTATTAGTGTTTGCTCACTGATAGTCGATGACGTTTCTGATCAGAGATGTCACTCGTGCTTCTCGAAATCGCCTCATACAAACACAACACGAGAAAGTTGACAAGTGTTGATTGCTCTCTTCAGCAGAATGTAGAACTGTAATAGCCTTTCAAATGAGAGCGCAAGTGAGAAAATACAGTCTTCCCAACATCCAAACTCAAGTGTTATTGTGTGGCTACCTTGAATGACAGCACCACAAGAACGGAGGTTATTGCATACCGAAAACCCGACCTCTGAAGGCTGTGCAGTTACAGTAAGAGGATCTGTTCCCTGCGGTGGTGTATGTATTGCGCATTCGCACATCAGTTAAGCTTTCCTATAGAAATCAGCAAAGATTGAATGCTATTGTAGGGCATGAATTAACGTTGTAATTGATAGAAAAGTAGTTATGGACACATGTTATGTGTTTGTGTTCATTTTGATTTCATTGCTGATCATATAGCAGCCTTTGTCAGGCAGACACATTTTATTTCATAAACAGTTTGGAAAACAGAAAGATGTAAGCTTGTCAGATCAAGTGTGCAATGTTTTTGTCGATCCGTTTAAAAATAAAAATAAAACTCCGTGAACAGCAGAGTAATGAGTACAGCTCTGTGGTGTTTCGCAGGATATTCTCACCAATGACGTTATAATCCCATAATCTGAACATCGTTGAGAAAAAATATGAAGAGCGTAAAGTTTCTTGTATCGTATTGCATTTGTGTTGCACTAGTTTGGAATATAAATTGGAGATTATACATCAATGAGCCTGTATCCTAACTACTCGAAATGCTGTCAGGTATATCATGAGACAGAACGTTTACTCAAGTACGACTGATTAGAGTACTTTTCGTAGTGTAACGTGTACCCAGGGCGCAAGGGGAGCGATGCTTTTGTATTTTATTTCAGAGCTTGGGCAGCTTTCAAGTCGCTCGTCTAATTAGGCTGCTAGTGTACGAGTACGCCCTCAACTCTCACACTGCGTCGAGAAAAGTTAGACCTACCGGGAAGTTCTAATTACAAAATTACAACGGATGATCAACTTCTAAACGCTCGTAAATAGTAGTGGATTCGATTTAATAAAAATACTTGATATTACTTGAAAATAACTTCATACAAATAATTCATTGCTAAGTAGAGTGAATGTTTACTAAACAACTTCTATGCAAATTTCTAAAACTACGAGAAAATGTTTGTTGATATTCTATGTAGATGGAGCCTGTCAATGCCAGGTTCATCTTATTAAGCGTGTTCACTTAAAGAGAACCAACTTCAGGTAAGTTTAATTCAAATATACGTTAGTTGACGCTCAATTTTTAGCCGAGTCATTCAAGTTTACGTTTTGTGTCAATTTGAATCCTGCCATTGATGTGACGTGGCTTATCACCAAGAAGTCACGATAAATGGGAAACGGTACACTAATTATTATTTTTGTGCTTTGTACAAGACTTGTTATAAACTTCCAGTTTCCAACCTGATGTCAGTTGTGGACTATCATTATTGTTGTATACAAGACTTGCTGTGAATTTCCAGTTTTCAATCTGATGCCAGTTGTCGACTAAATATCATTCTTGTGTTATGTACAAGACTTCTTATAAACTTTGTTTCCAACCTGATGCCAGTTGTGGACAATTATCATTCTTGTGATAAATGTGATAACATTTTCATCAATGATTTCCAATGATTTCCCGTCCATGCCCTCAAACACGGGGATTCCTATGTACGCAGATTATGTACAAATTGCAATGGCAAGTACGCCAAACAAACTACATCACACTAAAACAAACGCTGAAAGACTAAAAACAAGTAAAATCACTGTATGACCAAAATGGTCTTAAGCTTAATGCAAGCAAGAAACAGTGCATCATTTTTGGTTCCCGAAAAAAAAGCTCCCGAATTTAACTTTAACCTTAGGAAATGACATTACTGAACCAGTAGGAAAAGCAAAAAATTTGAGCGTCTGGGTTGATCAAACCATGTCCTTCACATTCCTTGGAGAAAACATACAGCAAAATTAACGGTACATTAATTTTCCTTCACCGCGTGAAGAACATGCTTGACGAGAAAACTAGATTATTAGCCATCCAATTTTTAGTGTTATCGCGCTTCGACTACTGTGACTTGATCTGGGGAGATATACCTAAACGTCTTCAAAAAGAGCTACAAAAAATGTATGAATTTTACTGCTAAAGTAGTATGCAAAGGAAACTTCAGAAAAAACGATCCTGCAACCCCTTTCATGAAAAAGCTTAACCGGACCCCGATATAACAAAAAATAATCATTCACAAGATCAAATATGTATTCTCCTCTGTAGCGCCCTCAAAGTTCTGCCAACGTTGTTATATTCCATCCACCCACTACCAAGCGTATAAAACCTAATCGAAGACACGATGTTAACATCAGTTTCCGCTCGTTCGATGCTGGACAAAGAGCTCTTTCAATTTCAGGTGCATTACTTTGGAATAAACTGGCCACGACTATGAAAGAAAACCAGTCAATTAGGAATTAAAAAAAAGTGACATCATTTTCGAATATCAAACAAATACAGAAAATTTAGTTCCTATGCATGATTAAACAACATTAACCTTGTAACGAAACATACTACGTCTAAGTGTCTATGTGTTTGTGTCACACCACTTGAGTGTAAACTGAAGTAGAGTTAACAATATTCAAACGAAATAAACCTAAATATCAAACTCGTGCTACAATTCTGCAGCTCTGGAGTTAAATCGACTAGTTTAAATTTATCAAAAACTGGGGCGTTTTTTACTTTTTTACTCTCAATTTTTGAGGCTTATTAATTGGTGCTTCTTTACCTGATGAATGTTTCAATGTTCATAATGTTCAGTTTTCTTAATTCGAAACAAAAAATAATTTTTTGATAGGAAACAAATTGTATTTTACCTAAAAATAAATACAATTCTATCTGAATTTGTGCTTGCTCTTCAGTTTATTTTTCTTCTACGGCTTTTAGATATTGTTTATTTTATCTTATGTTATTTTATTTTACTTATCGAAGGTATAATCATAAACTTCATACATCAATGTCAGTAATGACTTTGTTGCAATAAGTGAATGTGAAACCTCAGAACTTTAGTCTACTACAGCTCTTCTTATCTATATCAACATCTAAATCTTGATAATTTAAGAAATTCACCATTTTCCTAGTCTTTCTCTGATATGTAACGTCCGTTTTTATTAAACTGGATGATATTTACAGATACCTATATTAATTATTAAATTAAATAGATCATCAGAAAGTCATACTAAACAGTCAACCAGTAATTAGAAATTACAATTGCAATTAAATAACAATTACAACTTCATGTTTTAACTTTTCACTCTCATAATTTTTCTTTTTCGGTCTTTCTCGGATGTTAAACATCCGATTTTGTTAAATGCAATGATGTTAATTTAAGCTGATGCTAAAGAAAATGTTTCACTTATCACCTAAAATGCGTAGAATACCTACCACGACAGAATTTACAAGTGTCACCAAGTGACCTCTAAAGTCATCAGTGAAAAAGTGAAGTTTCATTTGCTTCACCATGTATATTTTCCGTTCATTGCGTGATGTGAATGTTTACGGTTACCCGTAAGTACCGCTGTTATATCATCTACTATACATAGAATACCTACCACTCAAGGATTTTATGATAAGGCATCTTTAAAAACCATTGCTGTTACATTTCTTATGTACCAACTTTATTGGAAATATGTTTTTGTTTGTGTTATGTACAAGACTTGTCATAAACTTCCAGTTTCAGGTCTAAAGTCAGTTGTAGACTAATTATCATTCATGTGTTATGTACAAGACTTGTTATAAACTTCCAGTTTCCACTGGAAACGGGAAGTTTATAACAAGTCTTGTACATAACACATGATAATCAGTCTACAACTGACCTTAGGCTGGAAACTTTCCAGCCTAAGGTCAGTTGTGGCTCAGAACCTGACATGTTAGGTTGTGTGACGCTACAGCTGGTCCTCCGATAACTTGACTTGTGGGAAAATCCCGCGGCTTCCACAGGTACTGAGGCATTTGGCGTACATTATTCCACCCTTCACTATTGAAATTCTTTTTTATTTTTTATGTGAACTAAAATTCAACTATACTTCAAAATTTTTACACCGCAACGAATCAAAATAATTAATCGAATTCATGCTATATATAATGTAATTTCTTTGTTTTAAAATTCCGATTTAGGTGTTTAGTATTACTGTCGCCATGTATTATTTGTTGCGTTACGTTCTTTTTCTGAATAAATAGAAAATGTTTAAAGAGTTAAAATGAGAACAAAATTAATCCTTGTTGCAAGTGGCACACAGTTGATTTCTTTGACGTATTTTATTAAATTAATATTTGCCGGTACACTTTCACCGCCACGGAATTTGTACAGGCAGGCAACAATTAACTTGGTACTTCCTATGGGTCCCTTTAAGACACTTAGTTGGTCGCAACGGCAGTTTTAAAGTGAGGAATGTACGACAATATCGGTTCAAGATGTCCCTCCAGCTTATGCTTTGAAATCTCCTTAAATACTACGTCGCTTTAAGCATCTTTACAATTTATCTCAGAAATTCATTGAGATTGGCTGGAGCTATTTAGCATTGAGAGGGAATTCAGGAAGTGTGAACCTAAATTAAAGAGTTCTGCCAGTGCATGCCTTAGTGGCATGCAATAGAGACAGTTACTCCTTAACAATAAAGCTCCTTATTGCTGTACGCCGGTTCTGGATTTGAATACGAATATGAGCTACCTTACTTCATTGATATTGTAAATACTCGAAATTCAATGCAAATGTATTGAAAGAAAGCGAACCCTTCATATTAACACCCTCCCATTTTTATGAAAATGCGCAGTCCTTGAAGGGTTTATTTACTGAGAAACGCTCGCTACCATTTATATATAATTGTGTATAACCTACCTCTTAAAGTTAAACATACAGGGGGGGGGTCAATCATATAATCGACGAGTTTCGAAACTATTATCTTCTAAATAGGATGTAATGATTACTTGCATGTCATGCTCGAGTGAAGAATGTAACAACACAGTTGAGTGTCGGGTCTGCAGAAGTTGTAGAGGATAGTACGTACTTATTATACTGAGAACAACCGTTTAGGAAATGGTGTATGCAGAGCAGTATTCCATGGTTCAGAGTGGCACAGTATTTGTAATTTTCATGCCGCTATCGTTTATGCGATATGGGTAGCCATTAAAGCCTGTAAAGTAGTAAGTGATCGTGCTTTTGTTTTCCTGAGTAGCCGGTGCACTGGAGACCAGCGTGATAATCATCAATGCTTGACCGCTGCGAAACCTACAAATTTTACGAAACTCAGAGCGTTGAGCAAAAGCTTTAACTAATGTTTGTTCCTGAGAACCTATCCTACTAACTGTTTCGGCAGCATGACATGCAAATTTGCAGCGTCCTCAAACGTAATATTAAAAACAACTGGAAGACATTATTAGATGTAAACTTTCGTCATAGTCAATTTTTAGCTTTGTGTCTTATGATTAGTGAATTGCAAATCCATAAATGCGTTGTGTATTTTCAGATCGCGATTTACGACAATTTGTGGCAAAAAGTGTTCCTTAACATTTATGTGTTTGATGCCATGATTTTGTCTTTCAGTTTAAGAAAGGCTGAATTATAATTTTCACAGTATTGGTATACTGATAGTTTAATTACATTCGTATGAGGCTGCCATTGAAACGATCATTCGTTTTAGGGTAAATAAAACAGAACATTCTTCTTTCGCCTATGAAATTCTTTCATGTGCAAATGCGAGTTTCAGAATTAACGTTGACTATGCAAATACGTAATCTACATAATGTGACCAAGGAAACGTGACGCTGAAGCGATTCAATCTCCATAATTGAAGCTTTGAAGCTCGCTGTTTGCATCCTACTATTTTCTGCAAGTGTCTGATGCGCGTGTGTTGTGTGATGGTTTGTGTGATGGTCCAAACTGACTTTCCTTTCTTCAGTGCAGTCCTCATTGTGAATGATAGTAACCTAGATTGTGACCTGTTGACACCTAGGGTAGTTCTGTTGACACCTAGGGTAGTTCTGTTGACACCTAGGGTAGTTCTGTTGACACCTAGGGTAGTTCTGTTGACACCTAGGGTGGTTCTGTTGACGCCTAGGGTGGT
>VCRD01000249.1:136160-186174 GCA_006783055.1 Trinorchestia longiramus
TTCTGTTGACACCTAGGGTGGTTCTGTTGACACCTAGGGTGGTTCTGTTGACACCTAGGGTGGTTCTGTTGACACCTAGGGTGGTTCTGTTGACACCTAGGGTGGTTCTGTTGACACCTAGGGTGGTTCTGTTGACACCTAGGGTGATTCTGTTGACACCTAGGGTGGTTCTGTTGACACCTTGGATAGTTGAACTCTACTTTCTGAGGTACGCTGGGGGTTCCCGTATTTAATTATAGGATCTATACTCTTGTCAAAGGAAAGGTAGGATTCCTACACTTTATCCAAAGGATGGAGCCACGGTATTGGTTTTCCTCCATAGTGTACGTTAGTAGCTAGTATTACTACATGGTGCCAGAGTTATGTAGAGAGAAAAATTAGTATCATTTCTAGGAATTACGTTTGGGTCGAGTCCTTGGCTCTTTTTTTTCATTTGTCTCGTTGAGAATCAAGGTGCTGTATAGTGGTATCTTAGTTTTTGTATCTTTCGTGATCCTCTTCACGATGCCGCTACTTCACTAGGACTAAGCGGCTTCGTTCAGACGATTGTAGTGGCAGTGCCAGTCTAGAGTTACAGTGCGATGGTTGTCTTGCATGGGTAGTTGGAACAACTATCCACGATGCACTTTCATCTGACATTTTTGCTCTACTCTGCACAAACTGTTCTACTCACCATTAGGACTCCAACGCGTATACTCTGCACGAATGTTCCTTCACACGAATGTTCCTTCTCACGAATGTTCTTTTACACGAATGTTACCTCACACGAATGTTACCTCACACGAATGTTACCTCACACGAATGTTACCTCACACGAATGTTCCCTCGTACGAATGTTCCCTTACACGAATGCTTTTCCGCGCACGAATGCCTTTTCGCACACGAATGCTTCTTCAAGTAAATGTTCCCCTACTCAGACTAGTCTTATTCTTTGTTTCCTCCTCACATTAAGTTCACGTACATGTATCCGCTGCTTACATCCACTGCACTGCAAACCTCCCTTCACACTTGTTCTTCTTTTCCCCACTTACTGTCTATATGAGTGTACGTCAATATTTGGGCACATACGTGTAAAAAAGAAAGTATGAGAAATATTTAATGTTATTATTGATGGCTATTTTTGTATCTCAATCAGTTCACGTGGTAACAAATATAAAGGTATTTAGAGAACAACCCGATCATCAATCTTTGACTTATTTGTGCGGCAAGAGCTTTTCGTTTTTTAAGCCTCATTCATCCCTGAGGCTATTAGTCAAGTTAATGTTTTATTATTACACCATCATACCACTGACGAACGTTCTCCAAAATTGGTGTAACTTCCCGCCGGTTAGGAAGCAAGGTCTGTAGTCTGAACACCGGGCTTCTCAAATGTCAATGCATGCCAGACTCTCTGTTGATCATTGCAATGCCCGCATCAGATGCTGTAACTTCGTTGGTAAATCTAAGTTGAAATACATGTCACTTCAAGTTAGCTACTTTTTTCTCAGTCTCCTTGTTTTTATCTTCCAAGATAATTCGATTTGATGTTTGAAGCATTGTCATTGTATTCCTGAAATACTGATATTTATATTACTGTGTTTCAGGGCCTAGTAAAAAGTTTTAATCGCCTAAAAGCTACCAGCACTCGGCATTCGATTATGATTTCTAGGGGTTCTACGGCACTGTTTCCATTTGCATAACACCAAAAGTTCAAAACTATAAGCCAAGTCCTCCAGGCAACGTTGGGAGCATTAGCGCACAGAACGACCCTGGAACTTGGCTGAGTTACTTGATTTAGCCTCTACTAAAAGCGTCAGCGAGTTTTTCGGGTGCGAATTTCAACACAAAAAATAAATTGTTGGTAGACTTTTGTTATCCATATTCTGATGTTGACAAATATTAATTGTAAGAGAATGTACAAAAAGGAGCATTCTCATCAATTAGCAAGTTTCACCCATTAAAGTTAGTTATGCTGAAGAATACGTGCAAATGTGTGTTGAATCCGTGACAGAAGTAATTTGAATTGTTGCTTATAACTCACAGAATTTGATAGCGTGTCTCTGGCTTTCATTTTATGGTAATTAGAATTTATCTTTAGTGTGCTGCAATGGTTTTCTTCATTCCACAGTTGTCAGAAGATGGTAACTAACAATAATACGCCTCCCAATTGTCGACAACATGGATGCCAGAAAAAGAGAAAGATATTACCCACAGATGTAGCTGAATACATTAGTAACACAGGTGGTTGGCTATGAGTTGAACATTTAGGAGTTGGAGGAAAACTACTAGTATTGTTAATTGTTAATTCATCATGCCAGTTACCTGGAGCTGTTCGCGATCAGATCTGGTCGATGTTTTTATCATTTTCTTTTTTACCTGATAATAAAAGTTATTTTTAAGTGCTGTGTGAATTATTCTTCCAAATTATCATTACATCTAATCATGGCAGCCTAATTTCAAGAGTTATTTGGTTTGTGTATTTAGTTAGAACTTTTCCGTAAATACTTCTGCTTGGTCAACAGTTTTCAGATAAAGTGTCGTTTCTTCAACTACACAAAGGCGTACAATTTTCAGTGTGATAGTCTTTATAGATTTCGAAAGCAGAGTCGTACTTCATTGGGAAATTGGATTTCTGTTTAGAGTTTGTCACATTTTCTCAATTATATCTTTCGTGTTCAAATTTCGAATATACATCTTACGTCAATTATTGTCATTAGTTAAGATTTTATCGCATTTTGAATACAATAATTTGGGGTTCGTTTACCGATGCTGATGAAGTTTGTTTGGAGTGAGTTTATAATCGTACGCGATCTATCGTACAATATTCAGAGATAAAAATTTTATTAGTGGATGGAACAGTTAATGTGGCAGTGACCTTCATTTAATTAAATAACACGTTTCTGATCAGAAAATCATACTTAAAAAGTTTAAGAATTAGTTTTTCCGTGACAATACTTCAAGAGTTATAATTCGCTGAATCAATTTACCTCCAAGGCCGAGCGATAACGTGTGTGCGCCGCATTCGTTCCTATTGGCAGGTCCTATTTCGATTGTGTGTCCAGCACACCTTCTTATTGACTGGTACTATTTCGATGGTGGTTATTATTTTATCACCGCTACTCAGCTCGTACATGCAGGAAATAATATTAAAAAATGCTTACAACCACAATAACAAGGATTTCGTTTTTCAACAAGCAATACATCGCTGTCGAAATAGTTATTTTCGAGAATAACATTGATGATGAAAAAATCCACATTGAGGTTATAGCACTTGCTCTAGGCAATATGTATAAGAAATTTACATTCTATTTGATTCCACAGTCTGTTAAGACATTGCTGTGGGTACCAATACATTCTCGCCTCACTAGCCTGCTTTGCAGGACACAGGAAATCGTTCAACAGCGTTCAGAATTTGCCCCTGATGCATAATTCAAACGGGACTTTGGTCAAATTGACTTCGCGTCTCCTCGCTTGAGTAGTTCATTCGTTTCGTCAGCACTTACGCACGTAAAGCACGTGCTCAGCTGACACTTTTCTAACCTGGTTTTGTATAGTTGCTAAACTCAACGTTTCAGTTGCTATTAGAGTAAGTTCTATTGTTTGTTGCTCTGACTGGTGAGCTAAATTAATGGTAAATCTGTTCCTTTACTGGAACCTTCTTTGATGAGAATAAAATGTTGTTATAAGGAAATGCTGGTAAAGTATTTTGCAACACTAAATCGAGACAAGAGGCTTTGACTACACTGAAATAGATTCAACTGTGATCAACATTCGTTTTCTTTAAGATCTGAGGAACATTAGTGCTTTATTTCCATATTTTGAATCAATTTCACTTTTTTCTGTCGTGTATATGATCTCACAACATTTATGTTTGCTATATTGAATATCCACTATTGTCCATGTTGGAGAGTCCGTGTTGCAAGAGGATTCAATATCGTCCTTCAAAGCTTTCAATTGTTTTCATCGTTTTGACCAGATCATCAGGCTTTGTACCATGTTCAAGTTTACAACTCGTTGGGATTATGCAGGGGCTGTAGTTGGGGCCGATACGGATTTAGTTTGAGCTCCTTTTCATGTAATGAAATTTACGTACGATGTAAAATTGAATGAATTCATAACTAATCACTTCCTTTTGAATGCATGATGTTTGTTGTAGAAGGTTTTTGGCGCTAGGAAGAAGTCGATCACAATTTTTTTTTCAGAAAATGAGTTAAGTATTCTAATCCTCTTCCAGCAAATGCTTATAGTGACCTGTATTAATGTTTGTATGGTAACATGCAATAAGTCAGGACTTAATTCGTGAGCGTGAATGAATTACGACTAAGAGCGTGGTTGATGAATGGCGGCATGAGACTTGGATAGCAACCCAAGAATGAATGACTTCGCTCGTTCCTGTTGCCACATTGCATTCTATTCTGACTTTGATGCGGTTCACTGTCTTAAATTTTCTTTCATTAGAGTAATAATGTAGTTTTTAGTACAAAAATTGGGTTTTAAATTTGTATGGTTTGCGATTTGTTCGTTGGTCTTTATTTTGTTTTGTTTGTCATGGTCTGTTTATTTTAGTGCAAATATTCATACATTTGTGTCAAAACTTTTCCCTATCTTATATATTGCGAGTTGGTTTCATCTTATTTCATACATATTGTATTTTTACTTCACCTCGTTTACGAATTTTGTGTCAATTCAGCTTATTTCACACGCATTAAAATCATATCGCTGTAGTATCTTTTCTTGATTTTCTGTTTCCTTTTCATTGAAACGGTCTCCTTCAGCGGCTGGAGGTGCTTAGGCCCGACTCTGTGAGACCAGAATACTCATGGATTCTTATCCTGTCGAAATTTTTTATGTATTTTTATTTTGTTAACCGTTATTGTGTAGGCAAAATATTTTTCAAGTAGGATAAAAGCGAGTGGACTAAAAATTCCCTTCCTCTCTAAAAATGAGTTATACGAATTGCACTGTTCTTCTGACTCTTCGGGGAAATTTGCTGCCTGCGGTGTACCGATACCATGATTTACAATTTTGTCTCTTATTTAGACATAATCTCATATCTCAGTCTGCCGAAATTGAGACTTGTGACATCGTAGGGAATACAATGGACTGCTTCATGAATACTGATTTGGAAGGTCCGTATGTTTTTGACGATATGGGTTTACTATTACAGTTAGCACGTTATTATAGCGTTGTGGAGGTGCTGATGTAATCAATAAGTGAAGGTAATTCATTGAAATTAATTTAAATTAATCGTTTTAAAGATTTTTTCTTGTAAATTTGTCGAATTAGCCAATAAGTATTCGAACTTATTACAGAGAGTATAAAACATCATGATGCTATTTGTAATTTTATTTGTCACTGGAAATACTTGAATGAGTTCACATGCAAGTGATAGCTTAAAAATTCCGACTTCATCTCAGCGCCCAAGTTCCTTTAACTCCCCCGAGCAATGAGGTTGTGCTTAACTTGTTCAAGTAATGTGTTACTTTTCATGGTCTGTTCAGACGAATGGAAACCTGCGAATAACGGAGAGGCACAAGTTCTGTGGAAATCCCGAAGCATTAAAGTCAGACAATTTTTGCTAGCCGCTGAAATTGATTTGGTCGTCTGTCGAGTCTGATGAGGTCAAGAGGCAGCCAATTAAAGTGCGGGAGGAGGCGTCCAATTAATCGAAGCGGCGGCCTGCAATGAACGACCGATTGTGTGAACATTTAATGAATGCCTCGGAAAGAGCTGCTGGCTTCCATCTTGCTCTTTTCAGCGTATCCATTTTTTTTCTTTTCCTCACTTGTCTGTTCTTTGTTCCTTTGTACGAGACCGTGCTGCCTTCTGTCCCTGTGTCATCTATATATTTTCCTGATAGTTCTTACTTTGTCTATTTCTAATCTTCATTTGTGACCAACTTTCCCTGCTGTTTCTTTGACTTTTATGCTTCCTCGCAATTATTTGTTCTGAACCTGTTCCTAGTTCGTTCATTTCATGGTGAAAAAAATGGCAAGTTGTCGGTTGTTCTTCATTTCTGTATCAAGCATAAACAGAGATCAATTTTGTGTGTACTTGAGGTCCCATAAATTGGTATTGGTTTTCATAATGATTTGTCCCAATAATGCTTCCAGTGATATTTTTTACAATGCAAAACAAGTACAATGTGGTTTTCGACGGTGGGTACCATGGGTGTTGTTTGGCGTACTTAAGGACTTCCCTCTGCTCTGGTACAAGGGACGAACTCGTGCTAACAATAATTACAGCATCTCGTTAGATACTTCGTTGTGTTCTATGATACCTGGCTGCTATTCGTAGCAGGTGAATGTTTCCCAAAGCTGAATCAAGGGTGAATCAGAAAAAATGATTTTCTGAACGTTCATTAGAGATGTGTAGATTTTTTCAGATACATTTTTTCAGCTATTTGTAAAACTGCACGCCAGAGACTTTCATTAGGCCTGCTTATGTCTAATGCAGCAGAACTGAGACGATTATGTCTCTCTTGACTCCTATTATGAACTAAGAAATGGACTTTTTAATGCTGTGTGAGATGCGTTCAAGAAGGCGTAAACCAATCTGCTGCGCCAGGCTGAGCACTGTAATCTACTCGGCTAGCTTGGCTAGCACAATTTCTAAACTGAGAGAACAGTTATCGATTAATGGACTGTATCTTGTTTTTTGACGTTTGTTATGTTCAGCTTGTGATATCTTCATTAAGGTGAATAGTTTTTCAGTTTTAATGCATTATCGCTGCTTCTTTTCTTAATGTCACCTTTGGCGTCATTGTCGTGTGAAAGACGAAGTATTTTAGACATTCGTGGCCGCGTACAAGGGATGGATTTCAGTTTGCTTAACAGGAAGAATGTATTTGGATTCTATAATCACTCTTTGTTCAGTACTCACAACATTACTCATCTCATCAGTGGTGCGGATTATGTGATACATCGTCTGTTTACGATGCAATGGCGAGGCAATAGTTAATTATAAAAATGGCATAATTTTTTTACGCGTATGGATAACAAATGCTCAGTCATTTTTCATGCTGAATTGGATTTTATATGTTAATTGTTCGGCTTACATCTTGGCTTAGCTATTTAAAAAATGTGTCGTTTCAGAAAAAATATTTGAAACTCATTAGTGTAGCGAGGATCTAATTCGCTTCAGTTTTGATGAATCTACAGAGCGATTCATTCTTTCCAAAGGCGAAATATTTCATGCAAAGACTGAAGAGGGATTTAAATTAGGCAGCTGTGGTGAAAGTCGCTAATTGGTTAGGATTTGTTTGAAGCGGTCACTTTATTTCTGGAGGACACTTGGTGAAGCGCATAAAAACACAGAGAAATATGTGCTATCTCACTCTGTTGTGTGAAAGACTCGGAGAAAAAGGAACGAATGCCTACTTTGTTCATTGTCCTGCTCGATGTAAGTATCCTAGACTCAAAGAAGTGGCGGCTCTGTCAGTGAAGGACAAAATTAGTAGACAGAGAAGGAAAATAAAAGGGATTGTGATTATGAATCTGTAGCGTAGTTGCTAAAAAATGTTAATAGTTTTCAACAGTTCTTTTTGTTCTGTCCCTTTATTCTGGCACTATTTTTGCAGAGTCGTGTTGCTTCTTCATAACTTGTTCATGCTTGTAATGGTTTCAGCATCCTGTAGGGCTAGTCTCTCATGTTTTAATATTCTGAGAAACCCCTTGTAGCCTCTCGTTTACCTTACATCGCCTGCAAGACGTATATTGCTAACCAGAGATGCCCTTTTTTGAAGTTCACAACTTGATACCATGGGACTTCGGTATTGTGGGACTTCGGCATGGGACTTCGGTATTGAACCAAGAATGGGCCAAACGGCTCGTTCCTATTGCCTTATTCTATTCTATACCGATACATCCCATCATCGCATCCCATCAATCAGGTATCATTTCAAATGGAAACTAAGTAGTGGTGGGTCGAACTCTGATCCATCACAACAAAATGTTCTGTTAATGACTAGTATTTCAACGTGATAACTACACAACAGATTTTCTGCGCGTTAAGAAGTAGCCCGACAGGACTGGCAGAGAGACAGACATTTGCTACTTTCGGTTTGATTGATAACACAAGAGTTGTCGGAAGCGAATAAGCCAAGTACATTGTTAAAACATTGTTTCTGTTTAACGAGTACATTGTTGAAAGTCATCAGGATAATCGAGTTAAGGGGGCATCTCAGTGAAAATGGTAAAATTTTTCGGTTTTTTAGTTGTGATTCTTATGGTGGCAAAAAAGGGGCATGATCGTTTGTCGATATCGATTTTCTCTTTTCAAAACTTTATTTACTTTTGTTCTAGCGTGAAAACTGTAAGAGGAGATCGATTTGGGCCAAAAATGTAAAAATACCGTATTTATCCCTGAAATCGCCATTATTTCGAGAAAATGAGAAAGTACACGAATAAAAAGTGTTCTAAATTCAATTTTACCTACTATGTTGCACTTAGTTTTGTCGTACTATGCATTTAAGCTTTTCACTAGGACGCCTCCCTTAAAAATAACAATTTATTTCAGTCAAGATTACAAGAAAAATTAAGCCATGAAATGTAACTTCATATGAGGGTAACTGGGTATCGTTTTTAATATTATTAGTTCATCATTAACAGTGTCACTTATACTTTTGCCTTGTTTTATTTTAATACCAGATGTTTTTTATCCCTTATTTAAATCATTTCTGTGCCCACGTCTGGTACGTTTTTCACTCTTTTATTGTAGACGCCTCGACTGCCTCTTTAGTGGACTACTGAATTCGCTAATAAAGGTAGTGCTTCCCGTTGAATTATTCAAACCCTCCGAGCTGCTCATAAGAGGGAGTGGAACACTGCAGGTTCAGCTCCTATGACGGTCTTCTGCCTGGACAAAACAAATTCAGAGGCTGGAGTTTAGTGCCCGTGTTTATGCGTTGGCGAAGTTAGTGGGGGCTTCTTATTGCACTTACTTATACCAAACGCTCGTGCCGCTGTACTGGCGATATTGCTGCGGCTGAAACCTATGAGCAGTTTTGGTCAGTGAAACTAGTAATATTTGGTAAAGGCTGCTTTCAGCTATGTTATTACTTCCTTTAAAATAGTGATAATTATACCATTCTGTTGCCTGTAACGCCTAGCTTGAGAATCAATCTTGCATTGCAGTGAACTAACGATAACTTCATCATTTGAGTCTTATGGCTGATGAACTTTGTGTTTTTCTATTTGGTTATATTTAACCAAGTTCTTCTAAGTTCTGTGATGCCTTATTACTTGGAAATATATTTTACAGACATGTTATTCTAGTCCACATTACATCTACGCAGTTTCGCCGTATTTGTTTCATGCTTATATAGAGGTGATCGATCAGTCCTGTGAAAGTTTTACCGGAAACTGAGAGTATTACTAGACATATCACTGGAGAGTATCACTATATTTCGTTCACGAACTTAATTTGTGAATAACCAGGGAGCACAGCGGTCAAAATTTTCTAATTTTCTGAAATTTCAGTTGTAGATAACGTTGGTTTTGCGCTCTCCTGCTGAGCACCTCGTTGCTCTCACGTAATGATAAGGACAGGCTGAACATTGTTCCACTGCTAGGCTGAAGCACACGCACGGTAGTTCTTCTCCGCACGAGTTCTCGCCACCAAGGTAGCCTTCTTCAAAGAGAAAGGTGCCTCTAGTGCACTATTGAATAGTAACTATGTTGTTCGTTACAGTTCTCTACCCTGGATGTCGTATCTTGAGTGAGTTGAAATGTTATTATAGTAGATTTATTGGCAGTTTTGTTCTTGGTTTATCAACCTAACTGAACATGTCAAGATCTCCTCGCTGATACAGTTAAGTTATCAAGTCTATAACTCATTCCTGCTTATAGCTTATCATGGCTCCCTCAAGAAGTTACTAGGAGTGGTTTCGGTGACCCAGAATTGTATATATTGTAATGCTGAAGATAAATTGGCAGTCTGTTAATGGAGGAAATAGAGGACAGCTCGGCATTGCAATACATCTGCCCTAGCTATGTAATTTTGATGCTCCGAGGCGAATTGCAAAGGAACGAATTTACTTTTTTATTTTCGTTTTTTAAGAACGATCTTCATTGAACGATAAAATATAATTGTCCACTGAAGACTTATAATAAGGAATTTGGAGCCTTATGTTCTGGGAATTTAAGATTGACGAGCGTAGGACGAGTTTCGCCGCACCTTTGCAACCTTTGAAATATAGAAAACTATTTCCCCAAAAAATTCGGGAGCTTTCGTTATTTTGAATTTATAATATTCTTCATCTTTATATAAGTCAAACTAGGAGTAGTACATTTTATCAATGAGAGAACTGTGAGTCAACGCCGGTGTTGGGTTGCAACCATCTGCTATATGCTTCTAGTGCCTGGTTTGCTATACGAGTGTCCAGTCGGTCATTCACAGTAGCAATAACGTATTATTGGAAAGAAATACGCTCGTATTATTGTGCTAACTTAATTACTGAGAGCAGTTGTAGCGATGATGTTGTTCAGGCTCGTTTAAAATATGTGATTTCCTATTTTGTACTTGAAAATGATCACTCAAGTTATAGGCACTGTAAAACGATCATTTGGGCGGAGGGTTGTCTTTTCGGAAATTCCGACTAAGGTATACATTTGAAAACGTAAATTTGGTTGCAGGAATTCTTGCGCCGTCGATATGAGAGATCAATCTTTGCGACGGTGTCAATTTCAAAACGATGACCGAAATATCGAAGTGTAAATCTTTCCTGCATGTAATCAAATACTTTGTTACATTTCTGAAATTATTCGTTGTCTAGAAATTCTAAGCAGCTAAAACTTCACGAAACTCGACGTCTTAGGCCTCCGTAATTCTACCACAAGATGTGTTCTGGTTGTTACCCGGAAACATTAAGCAGATGCCCAAAGTCTGCGGACAAAGCGAAGTAGATTTCGCTGGCGACACGATGATATTGTCCCATACACTGGCTGAGCCTCGTTTATTTCCCTGCTATTGTATCCTTACGAAATCCAGAAGAACACAGTTTCTTCATTCGTAAAGAATTTTCTTGCTGGCTGTTAGGGCCTGATTTCTGTTTTAGTTTTTACACGTTCACAGTCCCCCAGGGTTCTGACTTCGAGCGTTTCGAGGAATTTTTTTCTTCGGGGATTTAGAGATTGTTTCTGAGTTTCTCGAGCTGAGTGTTCGTTGCACCTTTAACTCTTTTATGATATTAATTATGTCTGTTGCCACCATCACAAATTTAGCTGCAACTGCTTGTGGCTGTTGTGTGTTGGTTGTGGTAGGTTGGTCGTCATTTTCTTTTATTCTTTTCTTTGTCTGTGTTATCTTATGAAAGTCGCGCGTAAAATAGATGGACTTTTGTATGAGTGTACACTGGTTCTTTGTATCTTTCTGCGTTTTCCCGCTGATTTAAGATACTTTTGGTGAAATACTGTGAACAGGTTAGGTAGTAAAACTCTGTTTCAATTAATCGTTTCACTACTTACTGAAGCCTTGCAAGAAAAAAGTTATACATCAACTTTTTTCATTAAATTGTGACGAACAAAATTGATATCTCTCATTATTGCTAAATAGTTTCATAATTCGAAACGTAAAACTCATCTCCCCAATAAAACTGGAAAGACCAGATGGTTAAATCATAAAGCCTGATGGGCGTGATTTTGCATGACGTTAAACGGAGATGACCATTGAATGTATTTCCAATACTAAAATAGGAGTACGTTCCTGCTCGGGAATCGTGGTCAAATTTATATTTAAACTTTTTGATAAAAGTTCGGAAAATTTAGTCCCATATGACGAGTTCTCAATGTTCTGTATTTTATTGTTTCACCATTTTTCCAAGTTTTGCCGCCTATCATCGGGACCCTATTAGCGTTGGTAGCCTTGTTGTTTTTCCTTGGTATTTTCCAATCCATTGGATGCCCTTATGTTTATGTGGAACACGAAAAAGTTTTTCCCTATAGTAACAGCAGTGAAAAATACAGCGGCTGGTGCTGTATGTAGATATAATTTGTTGCATTAGCTATGTTGAGGCTGATTACTTTCACGGTGTGCATTCATCAGCCTGAATAAACCTGGAATCTGAAGCAAATGTAAATGAATACACATGCAGAATAATTTTCTTGTCAAACTATTGAGTGCTTCACGATATGTATGAATAAAGGATATTTTTTGTTTTCAGATTTTCAATTTTTCCCAGCAGCAACATATGAGGTCATACCAACCATCCTTTTCTCCTTACAAATCACTCGTCTGAGCCCCGGCACCAAATGGAGAGCCTGTGTCTCCGACTCCAAATCTGACATTACATTTAATTGAACCGCTCTAGTGCCGCCAACACCAGATTTCCATCGTTCTGAGTCCTCATTAGAGCTTGAGCTTGTTATTCTTCTGCCCTGTCCTAATGAACACGTATTGCCAATTGCAAACTGGCCATTAACTATTGAGGCAATATTTCGTATCAACTTGCATTTGCAAATTCATTCCGTCACTTTTGTTCAACCTGGTACATGGTTTATCAATTGAGACTTTGTTTTTAATATTTATAGCGGATTTATCTAATGAGTGCTCGCAATCTCTCTATTAATATTGAGCCTTTAAAGCATTGCATTTTCAGGACTTAACTCGATTTCTATTTTTAAATGGTATCTGAATTTGAGAACATTTCTTGATATAGGTTTTCTGAATGCTTGTGTATTCACATACGTACCAGTATATGGACGCCCATAACTCTGGAGGGTGGTTTTGCAATGAACCTTTTTGCATGGAAACTCAAAAGACTTCAATGATAATCCCCCTCTGATACATATATATTTTAATGAGAATTTGGCTGGCTGGTGAAGTCGTTAGAATATTTTTGTCTTGCTGTAGGATTAATAGTTATTGTTTGCTACAGAAAGAAATGAAAGCCTCTGGACGCTATTCTTTTTACCAATAATTGTCGCTATTCATTGTATAATGTATAGGTGAATTTTTGGTAGACTGAGAGTTCTAACAAGTTTAATGACAAGTAACTTGAAAATCTTTAGGTATGAAAGATTTTCAATTTAGCTTCATATTTCCTGTTAGCAGCATTGAAAATGAACTAAATAATTTGAGCGTATGTTTTTGTTTTTAGTTGTGCTCTTGCATAGCAGAATTGTTCTACATATAATATTGCCGAGACGTTAAAATGAAAAGTGGATTTCTGCATGTTGAATTTTTTTGTGTTTCCAGATAGAGCGAATAAAGCTCGTGTGAGGGATTTCACTTGTTACTAGGAAGGACACGTTAAAGGTACACTCCTTGCACGACTTTTCATCATAAAAATAACTGTGCTTTGTGGCTCCTATCTACGCATATCTCTGTCAATATTAACACATAGTATTGTTTTCACTGTTGCTAGCAATAATGTAAGAAATGTCGAACTGATAATGAAACGGCGTCAGGCTCCATAAGCCTCTACATGGAGGACAAAAACTGAAGATAGTTTGCTTCAAAGTGACTGCTTCGCTAAATGAATTCCTACAGAATCATTGCTAATGATGACTATTCGTAATGAAATTTCTTCCGATCCTCTCATTAATTTTTCCTTTTATTCATTTTTCCTTTCATTTAAATTTCCTTTCATTTAAATTTCCTTTCATTTAAATTTCCTTTCATTTAAATTTCCTTTCATTTAAATTTCCTTTCATTCATTTTTCCTTTCATTCTTCTTACACCGACTTCATTCATACGCAAAGTTGAGCGCGCGTAGGTACATAAATTCGTATTTCATTAAACACTTGAATGGAATGCCTTGAAGTGCGTTGCGTGTGCATATCAATGTCTTGAAAGAAATTGCTGCTTTTCCTTCCTGTCAGCTATCATGCTCATAAAATGTGGACAAAATTTTCAGTTTTCTTCGTTAGTCCTGAACGTCGTTTCGAAATTTTTCAACTATTAAAAGTGTGCAGGGACAGAATACCTGGGATAACTCCAGGAACTGGCATTTTTTCCCTCGCTCTAAAATTAAATCACGCGAAAAATAAGGTCCGAAAATTTAGGAGTTTACTGGGCAACTGCAATGCTTTGTACTAGTAATCGAATGAAACATTTTGAAATATCAGTTACTGAATACGTTGTTTTACTGGGTGGAAATACATTTATTTTATAATTTTGATCGACGGGCTCTGGTGAGGGAGAGTGACGATTCCTTTTCTGCAGTAAAATAACTTATTTTTTTTAGCCTGTGAAAACGGGCTGTTATTTTTCGGTCGAAGCTCCCTGCTGTCACAACATGAAGTTCATTTCCTCCTTGACGTGAAGAGCTGCTTCGTCACGCAGGACGAAGCACGACATGACAGATACTCGTCGGTGGCACCGCACTCCCAAGCCCGTGATGAAATATGACATGATTGAACAGAAACATTTTTTCTATGCCTGGAAATTGTCAGCATTGAGTTTTTGTTATCCTTTCAAGACATTGTTGAACTAATGCTTGTTCTGTGAATTTTGTATCATAGTTTGGCGAGGTAGGCATTTCTGTCTACCTTGAACTTCTGTAGGTAGTTTTTTTACGCTTTTCTTAGTTGGTGCCTGTTCAAATCCGCTTACAATTGTGACGCCCTACTTTTCTGGTATTATATTTGGCCCATCATTAAAACTTGGTGCGTGGCTTTACTACGATGCGTTTTAAATGTGAAGACGTAACGTTTCCATTTCCTTCGTCTCATTAACTTTCGTAAAAATGGTTGGTGAATTGTTGTTAGTGTCTTCTTAACTTCACCAGTATTGTGCAATCAATTTTATTTAAGCCTTCTCAGTGATGGATAGAATATTCCTGTTATAATTCGTCCGAGTTAGTGTTCTCCAGGGTTGTACAAATTCCAGAACTGGCGCTCCACATCTGTAGCAGTCATGGTGGTCCTGGCGTGTTTTTACCTTTTTTCATTGACCTATTGCTTTTTTTTCTGTGAAAGCGGATGGCGAAAAATTTCGTAGATTAGTCATCGACTGAAAACATTTTTACTTCTGAATTGGAATAGTTTTTTTCTCTGCTAAGTTGGATTTTTACGACTATGAGCGATTATCTCAGGATTTATTTATATTCTCTGCTCTTTTACAACAGTTCATGAATTGTTCCAGAAACCCATATTTTTAAATATTCGATTCAAAAAGAAATACATGTTCAGAGACCAGCACGGTTGCTCCCAGACAAATTTTCACAATTTAGTTTGAACTCAATCGTGTTTTGCACAATCTAGAAGCTTTACGGTCGTAGTTTTCACTGAGAAGTATTGTATGCTGACACTGATGAGACTCCTACAAGTGTTTGATACCGCTTATGCACATCTGTTGTGTATGTTGAAACTGGATGTCGTAGCTCCAATGGGAAGGTATAATATAATTCTCTCGGCGCGTAATTATTATCAGAAAAAAACAGTAATGACTAGTCGATCGATTAGGTCCGCGTCATTTTTCTGCACTCCCAATCTCTCTCCTACCTATTCGTTATGTCATTATCTTTCTATCGTATATTGGTTTATTTTCACGAACAGCTATTGCAGATTTGAGGCAATGTGTTACGCTCTGGATCGCAATCTAACGTCAGTGTGCTAGAAAAATGCAGAGGCTGAAATTGCCTTTCTTGGCAATGATTTTTCAAGCCAAGTATGTAATAGTTTCTTACTTTGTAGGAAATGGTGCATACACATGTACTTCTTTTGGATGCATACGAATCATGCATTATTTTTAATGTTATTGTAGTTCGTACGATCTGTGTTTTAATGTAGTGACGTAATTTTTTCTTGGTTTATTGACGATTTTTTACGCTTCAAAATTTATGATGGGGTTAACCATGTGGGACTATCAACCTTTTCATCTACGTTAAGTAGCTGAAACCATGCAGTATGTAACAATTCATCCTGAAAATGCTCAATTACACTATCACTCAAATGTTCTGCAAACTACTAGAATATTCGTCATAATTTCGGAGTTATGTATGATTTGGCCTTCTGGAAAGTAAGCTAAAGAAAATTTTTGCTGGTTACACTGAGGAACAAAAATGAAATTTTTTTTTGTCTCAAAGGGAAAAATATGTGATTCTGATAGTATTTTTCTCCTGAATCCAAATATGATATAGGTTTTCACCATCACGCAAGGCATTTAAACAAACTCGAGGCATTTTGTAACCAATGCCTAATTCAAATTAATTATTAAAAATGTAATACACTATAATTCAGATACACAAAGCACTCACGATGACGTGTTAACTCGTTCACGGCTATTCTACAACTGGCATCGTTCTGATGAATGCGTAGTACTACATATCATCTTCGTGCATGACTGTACATGTCTATACATGTCTAAACCTGCATCTGATTAAGTTTATTTGGTCCCATCACATTGATAATGTTCTAAGAGTTGTCAATTTACAATGGATAGATGGACGAAAAAACGTTTATTTCAAAAAATTGAATTCGAAATACCAAAAAAAACTATAGGTGATGGAGAAATTCTGAATACATATTTGAAACCATGATAAAAATATGCATTTAGTACAACTATTGGCACTCGTGAGAAAAAAATCATGTTGACCAGTGTTATCATAATTCTTTATATTGGTTGATACCACGAGCGCAAAATTTCCGAAAAACTAATGAATAGGAGTCGTTTCTAACCTACAAGTGTACACTTAACAACTTGCCTTACATTACACAATTCACTTGCAGTTATAATCACGAGCATAGAAATTGTCCCGCAACAACTAGCCGTTCAGCTTGCAGGCAGCTCGCTATTCCTCATGAAGAGCAGAGTTCTTTAACCTCGCTCGTTAAGAGGGAAGTAGTCGCTCTAGGGTGCATGTACAGCGTAGACCCACTAGTTAAGTAACATTGCAAGTTCCTTGTCAGTGTGTTATCTCGTGCAGCCTATGTAGCACTCATTATCTCTTGCTTTGCTGTCTTCTTGTATAGCATGATTTGTACAGTGTCTGCTGCCCGTCCTCCAGGCTAGGTTGTACAGTGGTCTGGTGTCCGCCACCACAGACCTGTCTGTTCAGTTGTCTGTTGTCCGCCCTCACATGCAGGAGCTGTTCACTGGTTTACTGGGTAAGCCACCACAGACCTGTCTGTTCAGTTGTCTGTTGTCCGCCCTCACATGCAGAGCTGTTCATTGGTTTACTGGATAAGCCACCACACGCCGGCTGTAGAATTTCGTACTCGCCTTAACGAAGACTGGTGTCTCACCCGCGCTGCTCCATAGCTTCTGCTAACAAGCGGCGCCGCCCGTCTTCAGCTCCATTTATTCGAGCAACATTGTTACGAGTCCTTCGCTGCTGCTCTTGAATCTTCGTGCAATTTATTCGAGGTAGCTGTCTATGGACCGTAAATTTCTATCGCTAAGGCGCGGATTCCATCCTACTTCTTTGAGGCGGCCTGAGGATGACTGCGCAAGCGCAACACGAACAGTTTGACAATTTTATAATTAAATTAGTTAAGGCCTGGTCTTTATATAAATTATTTATTTCATGGTAAATGGTCAGCACAATCTTCCTGACGTTTGTAGATTGTTAATATCAGCACATATTAAATTTATTGGTCCCAGTTAAAACAATTAAAACTGGGCTTTCCTTTTCAACTGAAATGGCTAAACTGAAATCACGTAAATACGTGAGGTTTCAAATAAGGAACTAATTCTCCATGATTGCACTGATCGAACTTTTATAAATTTACTTTACGATTCTATTGTTGTTCAACTACATTTATACTAAAAAATTAGAAAGTATTTAGTCTACTGTCATGGGCAATTTGTTATTAATGTGAAAAATTGTTCATTAGTAAACAAGCGTATACGGTTTAATAGAATACTGATCTCTTGTTAGTTTTTGGTATTAGGATTCCTACAGAAGCTACGCAGACACGGGCTTTCTCGCGGAGACAGACATAATTCCGATTTGCTACCATGCATCGTCTCCCTGATATATACTACATTCATTCTTTCATTTTATCGGATATTCCTTTAGGTTTTTGAAATAGCGAAAAACTTTACCTGAAGAGTCACTCCTGTTGACATACAGATGCAAGTTACCCTATTGAGCTCATACATTCTTTTACAAAGACTACATTCTTCAAGTGACTTAACATTGTTTTTTCACCTATAAATTAGTTTTCGCGAAACCAATTTAGAAGCTGTTTTTTGCACCTGTTTAAATACTATTGTGGATTATCATGTGGCTTTTCACTGCACCAGAATATTTGTTCTAAAATATTCTTACGTACCAAAATATTTTTGTAGAGACTATTATTCCACTTTTCAAATCTTTTCTGCGGGCTTTTAAACTTATTTATTCTTCCTTAAAATCTACTTCCTCTTCATGAAAATACAGGGTGTCTCAAAAAAATGTACTCACCCTTTAACCGTTGCTTGGTGTCAGCGTTGTCTGGACAATAATGGTCATCAATTCGAACATTTGCGAACATGATTCTGTAATCACATTTGTCTTCTGTATTCGAAGCTATTCTATTTCACTGTATGTTCATAAATAAAGGATCTCTCGTCATTCGAAGTGTGAGTACATTTTTTTTAGACACCCTGTATTGTCATCGGATTCTAGGTATGACACTTGTAACCCTCTGTAATATAACTTAACTTGGAGCAGCTTCTGGACTATTACAACATGTAATTTTCTGCCCCATCGGAATTGTTCTGTTATTATTCTTGTATTCCTAATTTAAGCACCGCAGTCGGATTGTTATGTTGTATAAACTATTCTTCTAAACCTAATATAATCGATTAAACTGAAGGAGGTCGTATTTTCTCTGGTGTGTTCCGCCGTAAATTGTTCAAACTGTTTGCTCGACGCTCAGATAGGGTTTTTTTTCATCAACGCTGGAGGAAATCGTATTACGGTATCCCATCGCACAACTATTAATTGAGATCATGCAGCGATACCTTTTATAAAACAAGGTTCTTATAGTCTGGGCAACGAAACTAATCCAGACTGGAAAGTCAATGATCCTAATGTTGATAAAAGTCGAAGACTATGATAAACTTCGTCGTAAATGACTCTTTGCACTCGAAAGTTTTCTCATAAGTTCTTCCCTAGAAGTTGTTTCACTCAACTTGGTGTAACAAACAACTCCTCAACAATGGATGCCTCGCAGTCTCTCACAAGAACTGAGCACTTCTCTATATCACGCGATTAAATCATGTGTGTGAGCTGGTAGTACACATGTAGTGCGTTCCCGCCTCGTTCAGTTATTATGGTCATTTTTCATGAGGACATCCCAGCTTACCTCGCATGACACGGCCATCTTAACTTTTACAACTGACCTCCCAACTTTGAACGAGTTCTACATGACGTCATTACACAGGGCGACAGGAGGCGAAAAGTCTCGTCTATGGGGGTCATGCATCGCCATTGCGGTGTTCATTGCTGTAAAATATTGGTCGGGAAAGTTGTTTACCTATACGACCAGTTCTAGCAAAGAATAGGTATAGAGAAATTTTCTACGACTGACATGTTTCTATAAGGTTGTGTATTTGTTTCTTTTTTTGGAAAAAAGTATTTCCACAGAGATATTCAATAAGATAAAAACAGGCTTAGGTAAAATAGATGGAACGTGATGAATGATTCAATATGAGTGTCATCCTTAACAAAGCAACTACACAATTACCAGTGCAACTTCACTTTCAAACATCTGTGAGCGTCGAGTGTATATAGAGGAACACGCATTGTTCGAAATATTCCAAACAAATGTACCAAAGTTCATTCACATATTACGATTTGATATTTCCTAGTTAACAATGATAACTTGCGCAAAAGAGGAAAGTGTGTTCACCTTACCCCGCGCTTAGCAAGTATGTTCATCGGAGAAACTGGAAAAATAGAAATTGAAACTGTAAAATCGGATGATTTAGAAGTGTCAACTTCCTGTGCGAGGCATCCTTCATCCGAGTATTTTTATATTGCAGAAATGAGTTCCCAACATTTTGTTGCATGGATGTACTGTACTTGTAAATGTTCTGGCAACTTAAAAGTTTAGATAAAATTATTCAGTCTGTACTTGAGTAATGGACAACTCTATATTTAAACAACGAAATGAGAAACTGTTTGCCTGCAAGTATTAACCTAATTAAGGAGAGTGCTCTGACGGTAGCTACTTTTAAATATATTTACACAATGCTCCTTGATATCGTTATACGAGGGTAGTTTAGATAATTGAAAATGACAATGACGTCGGTATTTTTTGAATTATAATAGTCGTGTAAATAGGTTTTTTACTTCTTCACAAACAAGTATGTACGTGCACCAGTTTTAACTCTGAAGACAAGTATGTTGTCAATTCGGCTTCACAGACATGAGTCATGTATCATCAGCGTTTTCTGAAGCTTAGATGAGTTAAATACATCCGATGCTTCAGCTTTAAAACACGAACATAACTGCAGCCTAAGCTCTTGAAACAAGTAAAATGTCTCAAAGGCCTAAAGTCATGAGACGAACCTATCATCAGCTTAAATTCTGAAGACAAGCACAGTGTATTAAGAGCTTAAATTCTACACACAAGCTAAGGAACAGTATCATATTGCACAGAACTACGGCGTGTCAGTAGTACACAGCAGAGTTTGTTCACAGCCAACTATTTTGCATTCCATTTGAGGGTTTATTGTTACTACTGAACTTGCTCTCTCTACAGCTAATGCTTTTCTCTCCAAGCATAATATTGTTCTCTGTAAGGATACAGTTTCAATTTTTTATTATATTGCAAGTAATAGAGAAAGTGAACCAACATACTGCCCTTTGTGCTTTTTTGGGTATAATTGTAATTTCTGTTGGAGTTTAGGTTGACAGAGGATAAAAAAAGACATGTTAGACACGTTGAGGCTAACGAATATCATTTGTATTCTTGATTTTTTTTCGTGAATTTCTGCGGTATTCAATGTAATAACGAAACCTTGAATCACCTCCATTTGTGATCATAGACGAGGAGCTTTAGTGCACTGATGGGCTATAAATGGGTTATAAATGGCATATGAGATTTCTTTCCATTCATCGACAGTCATTGAAATTTTACAAGACGTATCGTATTCACAAGACCGACAACGCTTGAACTTCTCTGGCCAATTTCCAACTTTGCCAAGATTTTGTTTTGGGCAGCAAGGAAGGTGTTGTATGACTTCGAGCTACCGAAAAGTTCTCGAGTTGAAAGTTCGATCTCATTTGGCCTTGGGGTGCGTAAATATTCTGAGCGAGTAGAAAAGTTTCCCCTTCGACTGCTGCATCCGATTATTTGCTCATAAGCACTCGCGTCGAAAATTTAATCAGCGTTCGTAGGGTTAAGCATTTCAATACCGGAATAGCGTACAAAATTTAAATGAGTTTGGAATTATTTTTGGGACTTCGGTATTGAACCAAGAATGGGCCAAACGGCTCGTTCCTATTACCTTATTCTATTCTATTCTAAAATATTATCTACAGGGAAAGATCTCAGTTCTCATAGATGCTGTAAAACTTACTCTTCAAACAATTCAATCTTAGAATAGAAACGATACTTTATACGAGGTGCATTGAAATCATAATACCTCCAATGATTTTTCTCAGCACTGGAGACACCATGCACTCGTGAATGCGTGACCAGAGATGGTAGCACTCATTGTACGGTTCACAGAACTCGAGCGGCAGCGACGAAAGTGAAGACTTTTTGATACTTCAAATAGCGTGTGGCGTCTGTGTTTCCATTTAGTAAGCTGATGCTTTGTTTCAGGATCCAAAATTGGCATTCATGTCTTTTTCGTTGTCACAATCGATGAAAAGAAAGTGCCCTTCGAGCCGTTATGACGCGTCAACGTTGCTTGGCAACATGCGACGCGTGCAGCTTTGTGGTCGTTCGTCAACATTAGTGGCATCCACCTGGAAAACACTTTTCAGATTTTCAGGTTAGGTGTCATGCAGGATTGTGTGCACATATTTTACAGAAATACCAACTGTACTGTACTTTACTACCATCTCTGTCCCGCATTCACAACGGCTGCGCACCTATTTTAAAACCGAATGTTTCTGTTTTGTCCGGAAAAACCATCAAAGGTGCTATATCTTGAATGTACCTTGTATATTATGACTGATAACTATGCAGTATCTACTTGATGTATGTTTTAGTCTTATTTTCATCCACATTCTGAATGAGTAATCTTATAAACATAAAGTAAGACTCCCCTTTTCACATTCCCACATCTCGATCGCTAGCTAAGCTCCTCTGACACCTTACAGGTGGTGGCTTACTCGGTAAGAACGTTGGTTCTGAAGAACTACAGCCCTGATTCGGGTCTTACCACGTCTCAGTTGGCCTCCCTTTGCTTCTGTGTGGTTTCTTCGAATTTAAACTTTTCTAATTTGTATGTATTCTGAATGAATCCCAGGGAAAGCTTCGCGTGTACGAGCAGGCACTGTTTTGATCTATTCTACTTTCCTGTCATTGAGCGATAAGTGCTGAAGCTTAGTTTTATCAAACTCCTCTCTGATAGAGTTTAATCTAGTTTTTGTGCATTCAGGTTTGAGATCTGTAGGTGTATAACAACTATGTATTTTAGAAAATTTGTCAATGGTTGAAAAATATTTTCATAGAACAAGGTATTCGATGACCTTAATTCTGAACTTTTGAAAATGTTTTATGCGTGAGGTCGGTGAGGGAAAACTTCTCAAATATTGGCATCATAATAACTCCTGATTTTGAATTGAAGTTTCACCTCGGTGGCGTGTCAAGTTTTAGGACAATAAAATTCTTTCACTCGTGTGCACGCTGCTTAAAAGTGAGCTGATATTGTGACTATAGACTTGGAAAACCGGAAGGTCTTACATCAATTTGGTACGGACTTGGTAAGAAGTTGGTCTGTTTATCTTTTTATAACTTTTATGCGTCGACAAAACTCCCTGTGCTTGTCCTTACATTAAAACTTAGCTAAAAATATTTGGACACCCTAACTCATGGCAACTGTGCCTGACAGCCGAAACGTCTGCTGCGCTTCATAACAACGGTCACAACGGGCGTAGTCAGACAGCTCCGGTTATTTGGACTTAGATTATAGACTAGGTTTAGGTAGTGACATCTCTATTTCAAGAATCATTTGGTTTGAGCTGGAATTTTCTTGCTGAACAACGTAATTTATTTCAAGGAATTTCATTCATTTATTTGGGATGAGTTCAAATCTTTAAAACTACAGTACTAGTGAGTGGTGCTCCTTTGACCATTTATTCTTTCGTTTAGAAGAGTGTAACTTCATCATGAGCTTTATTAATTTCGCATCTGAAAGGAGTTAGTTTCTATCTGTTCTGGAGAAAAACAAGCTGCCAGTCTAATGACTGCATCCGTTACAAAAATCCAACAGTACTACGTTCACGTAAATCACACGATATACAATCAATCCGCTGATAACTGCATTCACTGCAGTGCTCGCAACAGCAGGACTCTTCACGTAAGCCTTATGACCAGACCTCCTACTACTGACTGCATCAGTTTCGAACTGTGGATAGAATTGTAGGTCTCGCAATGCATCTACGCTACCTATTATTGCTCCGATGTTGCGATCGTAGTGTTGCAGTATGCTGCCAGTTTTACTGGTTGTCTGTGGGGAGGGCAGTGTTCACAGATGATTCCCAAATGATAATAAATGGTGCATTGTTGTGGTTGTTTCGACTCTTCTTCTGCAATTCATTGAAAGCTCTTAAATCCATGTCAGTTTTCATAGAGTTAATGCAATCTCTTGTGTTATATTAGATCCGTCGTACCAGAAATAGCTTTTGCAAATATTGTGAACGCCAAAGACGATCAGGGTTAGTGTAGAATAAATATCCCGCATCGCTCGTTCTTGCTAGTTGCAGGTTGTGCAGGGGAGGCCATGACTGAGATACTGCAGACATTCCCTTGTGAATGAACATTCATGCATTCGGTTGCTTTTTAGGTATGGGAGGTAAACGCCTGTATTTGCTGTGCAAGCACTTTCACAAATGTACGCAGGCTGGAGCGCTTGCTAGTCTACTTATTTTCATTGATGATGATGATCCCATGTTGGTAAATAAAAAGCAAGGGCTGGAGCAATGGGGTATTATGGAAACTAAAAAAAAACATGCGAAGGAATGAAAAAAGACAAATAAATAGTTATCGCAATATTGAGAACGCTCAGAAGCATTTGCCACGAGTTCACTTCGAGCAGCATGCTTGTGGTCGATGAATGTAGGAAATTATTAAACGAAAGCGTAATACGGTACATTTCAAAGTATTGGAACCTGGTGGAGGAGGAGGAGGAGAAAGAGGAGACTCGGCGTGTTTTTGTACTCTTCCACCGATAGCAGACAGAAAAGTAAAAAAGCCTTAATGAATTCATGTTGAACACATTTTATTATACTCGTATTAACTCATTCATTAACATTGCCTGGTTCTTTCGCTGGGGTGACATTTAGCCCATTCGCGCCGACTGAGATAATGTGTCCCATCATATATAAAAAATCGTCGCGAAATAGTTAAAAAAAATTAACGGGATTTAGCATTGCTTGGAAGCATTCAGAGTTCACACCTCGTGACGTTGATGGTAGAGGCGACCGATGTGTCGAACGGTAGCAAACGTTCACTCGTACCTGTTCTTCTTATGACATTTTTATCCTTTCGAGATGTTCAAGCTGTCTTGTTCAGTCTGTCAGCTGAGACACTGAATTGATACCTACGCTGCAACAATGTACTCCGGGCTTAATAGCTGACATTCTACAGCCGTGTTCCTGTGCTGTATTTGATGGAAAACGATTGTTATCCGACGATGCTTGCGACTCTTGTGATATAAAAATTAATTGGCACATTTTCTGCTTGCTTCTTACTTTACACACAGCATGCCCCCTTTAAAGCTTAGTTGTTGCTTTAATAAGGTTTGTCTTTTACTCGTATTTATTGGAGTAGGCTAATCATTTTTTTTAAATTAGTGTTGATGTTTAACAGCAATACCCTACAATATCCTCTGATGCATTAGATGTGTGAATAAAAATATGAATAAAAACCTCCACTGAGCGACTCAATCATTTATCAGTTAAATTGACATTACCAAATTTCAGATAGTATCAAAACTTCAGGTTAAATTTATTTTAATAATGGCAATGGAAATCAAATTATCAGTGCCGGTGTAATATACTTAAAAATAAACAAAATTATGATTTTAGAAAATTAAGTCGCCAACAACAAAAGCTCATGAGGAGCAGCTGGTGTTTGCCTATAAAAACTGGGAAACAAACTTTTGTGTCATATCGCTTAGCATAAATTGTGGATCTAGTTTCTTCCTTGTCGAGACAAATGCCGTCGTCTGGATTGCTTATTGCATCGTTGCTTCCTACGACTCTGTCACCATAGACGTGATCTACGTCTTAAGGCTACATCTTTTCCTTCCTTTTTCCTTTCGATACTCCTCATAATATCGATATTAAAGTCCCAATTTTAAACAAAAATTTCATAACAGCCTTCAGCGAATGAGCACCATATGCTACGAAGAACGCCAAACTGAAACGTACTGCCTGCATAACAGATGAAATAAAAGGTGAACAGAGGGAATAAAATCTTAAATACGCAAGTTTAAACGTGATAAATCAAACAATTATCTACGAGACCGTTATAAACATCGTGCAATGACTCTCACGAAAAGAATTAATGAATGAAAACGAGGACATTTACGAAGAAAGCTATTAACAGCAAAGAGAAATCGAAACCGAACCTGATAAATCATCAGAGAAATGTCGCAATTAAAAAATATTGAAGATATTCGGAAATCTACTGCAAATAATCACTAATTGGGACACTTTTTTCTTTGAAATTTGTACTAAAGTCTTTGAAGGATCTAAATCCACTCTAACTTAATCTATTACTGTTCGCCTTTCACTCTGTCCCACTTCACGTTACCAGTAATAAATGGAGACCAATAACAGTTAATCTGCAGTAAATAAGAGGGATCTTATATTCGCTGGAAATTACAATGGCCATTGGGTATGGCATTGTAAAATTTCCATGTATCAAAGACAGTTTCATTGTTAAACCACCAATGATTTTGATAATTAATACGTCCATTGATATCAACAAATTTTCCGGTCAATGGAGACATTCCATGTTCAAATTGTTGCTTAAACAGAGCAGCCCCACGAGCTACTGAATGTTCATTCTTTAGAGTTTCCTTTACCCTAGTAAAGTCAACAAAAATGAATAACATCGGAGATCGCAGGGGCCTGCCAAAGACGGTCTAGTTTTTTCATTTATAAACTGGTATGAACATAAATTGTTCCGAATTACATGAAAGGGGAGTGAAGATGACGGATAGTTTACGTTGGTTGCACTTTATTTGAATATCCATTGCTTTACTTCGATGAATTATCTGCATGAAGGTTCATCGAATACTTTGCCTTCACTCACCATTTTTAGGCTTGAACCAACATTACAGAGTTCGTCTTTTCAATCGAAATAGTGTAGTACTGTTGACGAGAGTGTATTTTTGCTTTATGTTTTGCTGAATAATATTTTAGTTGATATAAAGTTCGAACTGACGTAGGAAAGTTGAACGTTTACCCTGCCCTGTTTGATCAGAGATTTTTGGTTCAGAGGTTGGGGAAAGTCTGACTGGTGAACCGTATAACTGTCGAACATTCTCCACTTGATTTTTAAAATCGTGACGTGTATGTAAACATGTGCTCTCCCTCTAACTTTAGAAGGTTGACTGCATGCTCACAAAGATTCCCGTATGAAATAAGACAATAACATGACTATACAAGTATATGTACTCACACAATCATGACCCATGCAGTAAGTTTGTATCAACCATGATTAGGAGCTCACAGGGTGTCATGTCAGTTGAATGCATTGTCTTGAGTCACTTAATAACTACTCGAAGCTTTAGTGAGTCAGTTTTGCATTCCGAAGCAGCCTGCTACCTCACTGTAACTTCAGTTTGCTATGAACGCAAAGAGCGTAGAAAGTTTCATTCTTTTACCAGATCGACTATACTCGTACGTCTTTGCAGTTCGTTGTTTCACCCAACTTGTTTTCTATAAAAGCCCAGTCTTTTACTAAGCAAACTTCTGGGTGAGTTAGTATCGACTAAGTTCAATCGATCCGGGCATTCAAATGCATTTCTCAAGTTCGGAGCTGGAGTTTCTATTAGATAACTTTCATTCGAATGAGAGGCATAGAACTTTATACTAGAATAATTCTATGAATATTCTTAGAGCTTTTGCCTACATTATACTAAGTTTTTTTTAAACTGAGAGCAACTATAAAGTTACGCATCCGAGAATGTTATTCATTAAATATTCTTCATGATCAAGCTTTTTCTTTTTTGTTATGAAGAATAAAATTGGTTGACATCGCTCTTCGAGATCATACAATCGCTCCTAAAACTGTGCATCAGATATTTGCAAATACGGTTCTTCAGAGCTCTTTCGAAGACTTCCATCAGATTTTCCATATTTATTTCGCCTTGTAATATCTTGAATCAAATGTAAACCTATGCCTGAAGTCATGTTGTGAAGACCTGAAATATTTGTCTTCATAGTAAAAATAACATCGTCCCTGTGTACTGAAATATGTTCGATATATCGAATAAAGACCTTGGAACTACTAGTAACTACCCGAAATATGAACCCAGGATGACTGTGTTCATACTATATCACATGGAAAGTGAAACCTGGAATTCCAACCTGAAGCAGTGAATTTCACTTTGCTATCAACCCTCTATGCTGAATAGTCATTTCCTGTTAATTATTGCAAACGTAAAATAGATGAACCCAATAGATACTTCAATTGGGAGCCCTCCAAATGAATATCCTTTTTAAACTGTTTCTTCTGGAGAGCAGCACAGCCAAGTAGTCGTATTAAATAAATGAATTTTCTTCTTCTGTATTCGTGCTCATTTGAATGAAAGCTCTGGTGGCCGTGAGCAAGTCCTCCAGAAAATCTCCTATTGTGAGCGGGCTGCGAAAATAAGCCTAGGAGAATGCCTCGGCTCTACTGAACAAGAAACCCTTATCGTTCTGCTTTCCATTTAGCAGCTCTTTTGTTCTTCAACACTTTTGCCGAGTTAGGCGTATTTGCTAGAGCTTGCTGGCAATAATAGCGTCGTTGGACGCTGATCGTGTCGTCATCATACTAGCGATAATGGCGTTGTCAGACCCTGATCATGTTGTCAGCTCGCCGGCCATAATAACATTGTCAAATGTTGACTGTGTTGTCAGGTCTCTGTCGATGGTTGTATTTCAGACGCCAATCGTGAGTTATCTGGCAGTCGATAATTATTGTGTCGTGTCGTTGACTCACCGACTACGATTTTGTTTTGTCAAACGCTTCACTAATGTACTTCGTTGAGATATTAAAGTATTAAAGAGACATTTTTTTGATGGCTGAACGAACAGTAGCTCCCGGGGCATCGAGTAATTCTGCCATTATAGTGCCAACTTGGATTAAGATCTTTGCTGAGCTTGTCATTACATTAATTGAACTGGAACTATCATTGAACACTCAGTCTGATGATAACAAGAATAATGCTAAACACTGGTAGTGTCGCTACAGCTCTAAAGTAACTTATGACAAACGCAGGGTACACAGAACGCTAGTAGTTGATTGTTGCCATGCGCAGCATACATCGGCATCCATACCAGATTGTTTCGTTTTATCGGAAACAGACCGAGGAAATTGTTTTGTTGTGAACGTGGGTTGTGAAGCTACCACACAGGGGATTATTGTAGTCTCAAATACAGGTCAGATTGCTGACCGCTTTGACTCCACGCGGTAAATTGGTCTGAGTGTTTTTAATTTTGAGGGCAAAATCAATTGTCCCAAAAAGTTTTCAAAAGATATCTACCAGGGAAAGTTTTTTCAGATGTTGCTCAAAAAACAATACTATAGATTAAACAAAAGTTCTATTATGAGTACTGTGAAGTTATCACGCGTATCCAGAAGTTTAAAGACAAATCTCCCAGAACTCCGAAAATTTCATCACGAATCTACTTTTTGCACTAATTTCCCCTCTAACTCCAATTATGCAGATACTTCAACAACTTGCTAGTGTAAACTTATTCTATCTGGGTTCGTTGTGCTGATGAGGATGTTCCTTCGGGTTTGGTGCATCGTAAAGACTAAATATTCTTATTTGGATTGATGCAACTTCCCTGAGTTCCTTCATTAGTGATGCGCTGATTCCTTTTCCATGCTTCGGAGGAGGAAGACATTTAGAAATTAAATAGGAAATTGCTTTACTAGGAAGTAGCAGCTGGTCACTTCAAAACCATTATTTGATGATAAAGACGTATGTTATACTAGTAGTTTCATGGTGTAATATTATTTATTCTGCTCTTTCTCGGGAAAGCGGTCAATACATTGATATATTTTGTACGATTATTCCATTCTAACGAATTCTTTTTCTCATTTCATTTTTTATATTCATGAGATGTTGATTGTACTTCCAAAACGGTTACAACTATTTGTTCCTATTCAGAACTTGATTCTTAGCTCCTGAAGGTACTCCTTGCGTTAACGATTTCAGAGCATCACTGCAAAAGTCGTTATCAACTAAATATAGTGTTAATCCACTTTTTTACGATCAACAATCGGTTGCTTAGGTAGTTACCTGTGTTAGTGGTAATCCTAACAGAAGAGGCACTGAAAGGGTTCGTTCTTTGGGGTATATTTAAAAGTTAACTCGCCTCGCTAGATGCATAAAAATCCTGCTTTCTCATGGAGGTGTGATGGTAGGGTTCGTCTTGGTCCGTGTGCCTTGAGAAATTTGAGTTCCACAGTGAAGTGTACTACAAGGAAGTGAAGGAACGAAGAAAGTAAAGACGTCCTTGCTAGTCGCAGCAGAATCGCCCACACTCGCTGCAGGAGGTAGTTGGGAGTTTCTATCATAGTGAATTAGGTTTTATCTTTCCTTCTAAGATACTTTTCTTTCTCATTCGTGGAAAGCCAGCAGCCTGTGTAACTAACCTCCTGCACGAGAGTATTCTATACTAGATCTAATTTTTTTAACAATGGATGGTTTCTGCTATTACAGCGTTTTTTAAGTAGAAAGCGCTAGTTATAAATATATTCAAATTTGTAATGAATCCCTACCGATACCAAATAGTATCTTTGGTCTTACTACAGTTTTATTTTTCTTGATTTGGATAAATCTTTATGTATCAACTTTAGAGGAAGGTGCTGTCTCATAATGTATTTCTTTGATTGCGAGGGAAATAATAGGTGCGGTACGAACTGTTTTATTGAAAAAATAACTTGCCATAAACAATTAGGACTAAAATTTTAAAATGTGCGTATTCTGCGTTCGGACGATGTTTCTCGATTCAAACAGTTAGTAGTTCATGAATTTGTGTCACATGCACCGTAAAAATACGTATTCTACGCATGATTGCGTGGGGATTGTTAATTTGAAAATAATTTTCTTTTCTTATTTCGCTTTTTTTGTAACACCTGTGAACGCAAGTCATATGTTCATATAAAAGCAATTTTGCGCCATTGAAATATTTCAGCAAAATGACACTAAGGAAGTAACCTCAGTTTCTTTACGAGATCACTGATGCAGCACAGAATTTTCTGCGAGCTTTTCTGGGGTCACATATCTTGCGCCTGCGCCAACGCCGCTTCCGCTCCGTAGCGGCAACGTTGAAATTTATTTTTTAACCAAAACCAACTTGGCTAAGAATGTGCATCATAAGATGATTTTTCTTGGTAAAAAGCTTATGTTAGGTTTCTATTGATCTTCAAATCTACGCGTAAAATCATATAATATTATCCGTATCATAATGCAGAACATGTTAGCAAAATATCTTTAGGTGTTTGCCTTGTGTTTGTGTTTGTTAATTAAAAAAATTGTACCCTCGTTTTAAGACTGAAATGACAGGCAAAAAACTTGTTTGGTAAAAGTAGGAAGGTATACTATATTTTGCTACATTTTCGCTGTCATATCCTTTTATGTTCTGTTCACAATGTTCAAATTTTGCATGAGATTCTACACTTGAGCTGTAGTTTGTTACCAATGATGAACAAAAATGTTTTAAACTGTTGCTGTTTCTTCAACGGATGTCTCCTACAGTATTCTTAATTTCATTTCGTCATCCTGTCAGTTTTATAAAATCGGTATAAATCTGTTGGAGTTTCATCACTGCAAACTAATTTGAGTTATCAAATGAAGTTAAGAAGCTTCAAAAATCTTGCTAGCTCTTAATGTTAGACCATCTTGGATTCTTCACACAATGTTATGTATTGTTAAGCGTGGTCCTCTTGTTCTAGCAACTTCATAAAGTAGACTCGAGCGTACGTTCGGACCTATACGTATAGCCTTGCTTCATATTTGCCTCATCATGTGTGGGGCCGTATGATACGCGACACATTCATATGATTTATTGAATTGTGCAAAATATGGAGCAAGTGGATAGTGAGGGACAGAGAAGCTACTCCTATTCAGTGAACGTTCATTCCCAATAGCATGCTCTTATAGCTGTTGCGTTTCAAAATGTAAATAACATTTCTAGGTCTATTATTGTGTTATTGACCTGTCTAGCGGTACTCGGTGATATTTTCCGTTTCCAAATATGATCTGTTTTTTGGTCTGAAGCGTCTCAGTGGTACTGTTTTAGCTCAGCGTACGTAACAAGTCTTGTGACCTGCCGTGTTCATTTTCATTGTCGTTCATATTTATGAAAGTTTCACTAGACACAACAGCCATTTTGGTATTTCATTTCACGACTTGATGAATGAAGCTGATAGTCTGGCCAGCGAGACTGCGAGCAATTTGCGTAGGAGCTTTTTACAAAACTTTTCCTATCCTGATATTTGTAAGTGGGTAGATCGTAGGAGTAAGTGGAGGGTGATGAATGGGTACACAATTAAAACTGAGTACAGAATTACGTCAAGAATGGGCAAAAAGCACAGCCGAGTATAGACGGAAGCTCAGTTTCTTGTTGCATTGCATTCCAAAATTATAAACTATAACCGTACAATATGTGGGAGTTTTTCACTAATGCTGCTATGCTATACATCGAATACTTGGTAATATCGTTTCATTGCGCTTCTTTTTTTACTGGACTCGGTCCTTTACAATTAATATTTCACCGGTTAACTATGAAAAAATCATTCTCAGTAGCAGCATTTTAAGTAAAATGAATGCAAAATTTACTTCTGATGAATAACCTAATTCTCTATATTTTCACAATATATTAGGCCAAATGCTGCCAACATTTTATTTATTCCGTATGCATCGTAATCTTGAAAAAGATTTTTATCGTTACCGTAAATTTTCTTGAATAACGTTTAATAATATAAGTGCAACAGTGTTTTTTGCAAACTTCCCCTTAAAGTATGAAACCCAAATTTATGAGATCACACTTCATATTCACTCATGAAGGAATACTCTTTCTGTTCGTAAACATTTGGTGCACAGTCAGAAAACATTTCAGTATTAATGTCCAAAAAAACATTCGGGGAGTTAGTTTTTAGCTTTGTTTCTCGTACTTTAAAAAAGTCTGTAGTATAAAGTACGAGTTACATTTCTAAAAAAAATTCTCCTCTGCACAAACTGTTTTCGGTCAACGTCGAAAGTTATAAACGCCTACTGTTGCTGACCAGAGGGAGTACGCCACAGTTCTGTAATTAACGCACTAAGTTCGAACGCTGGAGATACTTGGTTCAATTAACTATGTAGTTTGCAGAAATGAATTCTGTTTGATAGACTGTTAGCACTCGAAAAGTAAAATAGTGACTTTTTTGCTGTAAAAGCTTATAATATTTGTTGCAAAAAAAGAGTAAGTTAGAATTTGTTGAAAAAAAAAACATACAGTCTGTTGCTATCTCATCATGCAAATTGTCAAGTTCCGATGTAGTTGTTGTAGGAAAATGAAAATATTTTGACATTCCAAACCTGCAGCGAGTGATATAGCTTTTTTCCAGCAAAGGTCAGAGGTGAAAAATTTCAATTAAAGAAAAACCAAGTTTGGTGATCCGAGTTACTTCCTCTCAGATGATGTCACGGTAGAATACTTTATTCTACGCATCCACTACATTCAATGCATATTGTTTGAGGTATTATTATCGGAAATATTCAGAGTGGGCAGAGCCCTACTTCTACTCCTAAACTATAAAATGTTCATTTTTATTTCTTCGAAAATCCGTTTTGATGCTGAAATACCGTTGCTTCTGTGCCTTAGAAACATGAATACTGAGCTTACATAACCCCTCGAAAGCGAGGGCGTGATAAGCTTACCACATCAAAGAGCACGAGGAAAATTACCCTCTTTGCCTCTCTCAGCTTCGTTTGCTACCCTCAGTCTGTCTACAACTTGTTCTTTGAAACTCGTGCGAAAAGAAATGTGTTTAATCGTCTTTCATGTTCGTGATACCTGGTATGCATCTGCTGCTGAACTTTCCTCCTGTTTAACTTGAATATTGGCTTGATCGAAACTTCTATTTTCCTGGTCCCACAAGATGTCATGACTGCGAGCTCAAAAACATTTATAAATACTGGCATCTGAATGAGAACAATACGTTCGCTAAACTTCTGTGAACTTAACACTATATTAATTGTTTTGAGCCCATTACTAAGCTTTTATCCTTATTAACTCGAGCGTTGTGGCCTCCAGACTCGCTGTTGTGACTCGTCCTTAGCGACTGCGCTGCTATGGGTTGTCAAATGCGTAGTTTGTGTGCTTTGCATTGGAGTGTCTTTGCCCCAAACATACTCTGATTAAACAGTTTTTACTATTGAAATGTATAGTATTCATTTCATTTGGTTGGGCTTTTTAGATTTTATTTCAATTGGTATCTTGAAGTCGCTAATTTCTGTTCCCCTTTCTCAATCTTGATTTTTTATCATTTTTCTGTCGGCAATGATTTTTAGCAGTTAAACCACACCACTGATTTCTTATGATTCCCAATGAAAGGATTTTTTGAAAAGTACTAAACGTAAATGCATTCCTAAAAAGCAATAAATTATAAGCTCAGTCTCTTTCGTTGCCTTCCTGAGTAACCCTATTCTGTCACTGTGCAGTCAAAGACATTCACAAATATACAAATTTCATTGCAGGACTGAGACAGCGTTATAGGTCATGGGTGTCGGCTAGAAATATATAAAACAGATAGTATTCAGTACTTTTTCTCTACAATTTTTTATTCCAACCAAGCTTGTGTAAGATCATGCTATCGAGACATACAAATAAATTCAATGATGTAGCCAATATCATGATTGTATACACAGCAGTGGCGGAGTAACTGTGCATTTCCTATTTTCCAGTAAAAAATATGTTTTACGTTTTTTCCCTTCAGCAGGCTTTTTGGACGAACGCTGCAACTCTCCTCTCATGGAAGTGTCTCATTTATTTTATCCACCTAAGTTGTTCTTCAGTTTCTCTACTCTTTTAAACGCTTGCTCCCTCACTATGCTACGGTGGTGATAATAATTATGAGGCACCTGATGAATTTGGTAACTTATTCGTCTTCGCGCATATACAGGGTGCGGTAACCGAAATTCTTTTTTTCAATGCTCTTTGTTTTGAAGAAAAGGAAGTTATGTTGCTGCATCCTGTATATACCGTGAAAATATAGCGTAAAATGTTAATGAAATATCCATCAATATCCACTTTCGTATTTTACCGACTGTAAAAAAAAGATAATTATTTAGGGATATTTGTTTTTCAGGATGGGGGATCATTCTAAAACAGGCTTGAAACATTGAACTTCAAAGTTACTTTTGATTGGCAGAAGAAGAATAGCTGCTGTACTTTGTAAACAAGCTCTTTGCATACATATATGGAAGCATCTTACAAGCCAATTAAACGGTTTAAAATCTTATTGGAGGCAAAAAAATATTATGATACAGACAACTGACGAGTTTTTGTCCATCAGAAGGGAAAATCTAAGTTTCAGTGCAAGGTAGTTATCAAGGTTCGTTAAATTGTGAGAAATTATGTGAAAAATTCTGAGCACTATGGCCTGATAAAACATCCCGGCACCCACCTAAATTCTCTGCTGCAGCTCGAAGAGTCGACGTCGACTCTTTCGAGAAGCTTCTAAGGGCGAATTATCGTTACGAGTTCCCTAACAGAGTAAATTTACTGGCCACTCCAAGAAGAGTTCGTCAACTTCTACATGGCTAACCTCGTTCCGTATCTAGATGTAAGAAAAAAAAACTCTGCTGTAACAGCTGAGCACAAAAGAAAACGGTTAGCCTGAGTAGAGAGAAAAGTAATTTGGACCAAGAAACAATGGTACTTTCCTCATCATGACGTAGCATGGTGAGAAAAAGTTTTATTCCAATGAACCTGATGGTTGACAGAATTACAGGCATGATTTGAAAAAACGGGAGCAACTGTTTTCGAAACCATTTGGCGGAGGATCTGTTATGATTTGGGGAACCTTCTCTGCGACTGGAAAAGATGGTTTTGTGGTCATAGAAAGATAAAACTTCACACTATACGTCTGAACGTTGACACGAGGTGTTGGCCCCGCTCTAAATAATCTTAAGAACAATGTTGCCAGTTTTAAACAAGACAATACAGCAATCCACACTTCTATGTAGGGTCAACAAAGACTGATAACAACGTTCCAGAGCTGCTTTAAGATCATTTCTGCCCTGAAAAATGAATTTCCCTAACTAATTATTCTTGTCTTGGTATTGGTTCTAAAAGAAAGTACGAGTTGATCGACAGATACATGTTCTGCATACAAATTTCCGCGACAATATGAACAAAAATTAAGTCATTAACAAACTATTCAAGTTTGTTATGATTATTTTCAGGAGTTTAAAACTAAAATGGAAAACCACTCGAATGGCTTGTAGTTCAATTGTCTTTATTTTATGTCAAAGAATAATGCACATCCGCAAAAGCAGAGCAAATGCAATTGGAAGCTCCTCCAGAATGGCGAAATACTGCAAGCAGCGCTCGTAAATGCTGAAGCTATTGTCCTCCTAGACAATGGTGCTCGGAGCAAGACCAGGGGCAGACAGCGATAACGGTCCAAAACCGCGTCATCGGACGCTGTTAGTCTCAGGCAATGTTCGACCAGGTGTTGCAACTCGGCCTTGTATTTCTACACGTTCTTACGTAGACCAGCGAAATCGTGTAAGAATTTTTTGTTTTGAGGTGTTGAAAATAACTTTTCGGTTTTATAGAAGAAAGAAGGTTTTATCTAGTTGAGATCTCGTGGCATGGCAGCGTAATAATTTTATTTCTTTGAAATACTTATGTACCACCATTCATATCAAGTATATTAACTATTCCAGAAAGTACCTCATGATTGTACACGCCCCACTGTTTGAATTATAGTTTTTTGTTAATGATATAAATGAGCGTAGAATTCCATGCTATAACTGTTTACTCTAGTAAATTTTGCCGTCCGGAAGTATATTTTTTTTTGGGGGGGGGACCGATCTGGTCAACAAAACATTGAATTTAAAAATAAGCTTAAGATGAGGGTTCAGTAAATAATCTCAATTACTCAGATGAAAAATTTTAAAACTCCCTTGCTAGAACTGCTGGATGCGCTTTACTTTATTACTTTCAAATCGTATTCTCTCTAACAAAGATTCTTTCCGAAAGTAACACCGTATCTTTCCAAATCCTGAGCAAAAGCTCAAAGAATTCAACACTTGGCTTGTGGCACGATTCGCAGTTCCATCCCAAGCACCATCATATACTCTCATTGAAAACATCTACCGTCCCGGCCACCACCTCTGTAGTCCGGTCAACAAAGCAGCGCATGGACGTGTGTCACCACAAAGTGTGACCAAAAATTCTTGCTTTTCTCTGCTCTGGTATTGTGCCTACCGCAAAAACTCACCCGCCCAGAAAATGACCAACAACATTTTATCTGAATATATAGGTATTTCGTGAGGCCTATGACAGCGTTCAGGCTGTGCAAAGTTTTCCCAAGATAAGATGATTTTGAACTTTTTTATATAAACTGGATATCATGGTAGCACGTATCATTCTGAGAATTCAGAGAAGTTACTTGTTTTAGTTTTGTTAACTAATCTGTAACTAATTCATATTCCATTTCATCAAAAAGCAAGGCCCTCTGTCTGAGATTTCAATCCAAGTACTGATATCTTAGATACTGCATATGGTAACAATGGTAAAGCCTCTTTTCGTATTGGGTCTTGCTTGCACGCCGTCCTGTCAGGGTATTTGTGATTGGTATTGCATGGAAGAATAACATATTTTACAGTTCTGGGTTTTGTGTCACATTTTGTGATTTTAATGGAGACTAAGAAACGTCCAGAGTTCTTGTCATAATTAAATGCGTGCTTCACTAGGATTTCTGATTGTAGTACACGAAACTTCACACTCTACGGAAGAGGCGTTTCTAAGAAAACGCATCTCGAAAATTTCCTCCAGTTCAAACATTTAAATAATTTGGTGCTATTATCGGTAAACTTGAGTTGCAAGTTTTTCTGACGTACTCGACATAACGAGACCGTGTGTAACCAGGACAGCTTTTACACAGAGCTAATTGTCCTCATTGAAAACTTCATGGTATTAGAACTGAGGAAAGTCTGTTTTTATTGTAACCAGGCTTTAACGAATGAATTATTTCCTCGGTAGTAATGCGTTTATGCAAAATTTATTTGAATAATAAACTCATAATTTTTGTTTCCCTAGAGTAAACTATCCCCGTATTCTTTTTTTCAATCTGAACCTACGTAATAAATTCTATGTGAATCATCGAGAACGTTGGAAAGAACTTGAAAGCGTTTCTCTGTAACGTTTTTTGCCTAGTCCTTATTGTATCGAAGCGAGCTGAGTTGCCAGATAACACTGGTCAACAAAAATGCAGTTCAAACTTTTTCCCTCTCGAAAAATATTGGAGAAACTTTGGTCGAAAAATCTGAAAATGGCTTTCGATTTTGTTAATAAACAAAATCAAAAGTGTTAAGACATACTAATCTCGAAGAAAAATCGCAAAAATACGCCCAGGTATACTTTTTCCCAAAATAGTTAAACTTCCTTAATTTTAGGTTGAGAAAAATGAATGTGCATTCTATTTTGTTTAGTAGTGGTCACTCAAGTTGTATGGATACACTAACATCGAGTAAAAGGGCTTGATCACGTGAACGAAATCTCTTTGCTAGTCGTTTGGTGCTGCTTTCCTGAAGCGTCTCCTGTCATTGTCATCAGTAGTCGGCAAACAGACAAGGGTTAAATTTTCCCTGAAGCCTTCATTCCATTTTCGATATATCGTGATGGAACCGCTCCTCAAGTTCGCCATTCACACCACCGCAGTTGTCAGGGAAGAAGTCCAGGTGAGAGTGCAAGAAATGAATTTTGAGTGGCATGTTGTAACCTAAGCGATGGTACTTTTCTATTTACTTCGTAATCTTAACACGTTTGTTGCGATTGCCTGATTGGTGTAAAACTTCACTTTGTACGCATAGACACTAGAAGGATCTGAAAAAATTACAGAACCTAACCTAAGTGACCCACCGGTGGGTCGCATCGCAACAAACGTGTTAATGATGTTATCGACTCGTAGATTTCCCTGAAACTATGCATAATAATTTTTATATTTCCTCCTATGTTGTTTTCTCATGACTCTGAACAACTTGGTCAACCTTTTTATCTGTAAAAAGGCAACGAAGCTGCTCACCAATGAATATACCTACTTTTACTCTAGCATCACTGAGCTGCGGAAACTATCTACTGAGGTGCTGAAAAGCTTCTCCACCCTGGTTTATCCCCCTTACAAAGTTCTTCACGAGTCCAAGTTTTACGTGTAGAGGAGGCAAAAAAATCTTATTCCCTTCTACCAGAGGATCATGCTAGACATTTTTTTCTCCGGAGCTGAGATTTCCCCTCGGGGGTCAAATATTTCTCCTGAAGTGAAGAGACCCATCACCGCTGTCCCACTGACCCAGGAAATAGTAGTACTTGTTGCACCCAATTGCATGTTCAGCAGTATTACAATGACCTTCAAGTCTTGATAGATCTGCCATTGATAGTCGGTGTACTCAATTGTTTTCAGAAAGGATTTCGTATGTCTGTTTCACATGAATAGCATGGTTTATGGGAACCGAATGGAGTAGTCATTATCTGACAATACAGCTTTCGAACAATCGTTGGACGAGTTTACGAATAGTATCCAGTTCTATGGTTGTACTCACGTGTAAAGCATTCATAGAATCAATCACTCTGTAGTTGGTAGCATAAGCATTTTGCTTTCTAAAGGACTGACTCAAATCTTGTTTTAAAATCTTATATAGAGATGCATTATCATAAAGTAGTAAAAGATTCGTTTGTTAACCTTTGACGCTAGAAGCTCTGCTTTGTCTTTAGATAACTCCAAGGCTAGAATGAAGTCATTTAGTCCAGTCTGACCAAATGTTTCTGGCTCCCTCAATATTTTAGTTTCTGACATGAAATCAGGTTCCTGTGATGATGAACTCTGTGATTCCTCCCTTGCACAGTCCTCCTCTACATCTGACTGCAGAGTGTGTTACCGAACGAAGTGGTCCAGCAGACCGTTTCCTTCTAGCACTGGTCGAGTAGCTGAAGGATGCTGAGGTATTCTATGCACGGTCTACTTTTTCGTGACATCATGCTTGAGGAAGATATCAAGTTGAAATGGAAATTGTTTACGTGATTTGAAGGTTGTCTCTAAATATTTAGGAATGTAAACAACACTGAATGTATTTTTTTGTTCAACTGTCCATGTAGGTTTACTCGCATGAATTGCAGACAATACACGGTGCTCAGTGCTTGTACTGATCTTATAACTGGATACCGAAATATTGGCTATATACTGTCGCTATGACTGGAGTAATTCGACATTTCTGGGTAGAAATTTTCTTCCTACCACACCTGTAGAACAAAAAATCCAGAAGTTTTTAAAATTACCGATTATCCTAGAGTCTAACCTGAAAATACGGAAAAAAAGTTTGCCAACAAGAAGTTGAATTTATTCTTCGAATATACAGTATAGATACGTATACACGAGTTCAATTAATTTACTCATCTGTTGTCAAGGATCTGAATGAAGTTACTAAACATGTTCTGCATGAATTTCCAGTAAATTATTATAAAAAAAATCAAGTTTTTGGTGTGGTAAAACATGTCCATCATACTTCTGATACGATCTGACTCCCGGCTCACTTTAATTGTCTACTTTATTTGAAATATAGGAATGTTGCCAACTTTAAGTATGTACCAAAATTACTTTAGATGTATTTGATTTCCTATTCAACCTTTCAATAATTTTATTATTATTACACATAATTGTGTGAGTTATATTCAGTATAATTCATACAGGTTATATACAAATCCATTAATATAATCCCGTAGTTTAAACAACTTACGGAGAGCTATTTGTGCAAATCATTAGCAACAATGACCCATTATTACTGTATTCAGTTGTAATAATACTACCTTTAGACGCTAAATTTTCCTTTTATTCTTAAAAAAACCCTTCACTCATCACTGTTGTACTCAGATGTGCAAGTACAATATGCAGATGTAAAATTTCGTAACAATTTACATACATAAGGTAAATGGGCTACTTCTCAAAGCAAAGAGCTAACTCAGTTTTCAATGTCACATTCATTTCTTGCATGATAAAAAGGTGAAGAAATAACTACTTTCAAGTCAGAAAGATTATTACTGTCCACCAGTGTAATAATTGTGCTTAGGATATTAGCTATTCAGCGCGAGATGTATAAACAAATCGGTATAAATCACTCTGTATGAACTCGAGGCGATATTAATTTCCTGGAAGTTCAAAGCCCTGAAGCTTTCTTTTTCCATTTGTGTTCTAAGTATTTTATGTCAAACTTTCGTATACATTATACCATCTCGTGCGGTGCATATCTTGCAGAATTATGTGTAATAAATCTAGAGTATCTTCAATTTCGTTCATGCTTCAAGTCGATAAGTTTAGTGGAGCCACCTACTTCCTCACATATGGCCCTCTCCTACATCTTTATAGAGAACCTTTGCTTTTAATAGGTCTTTTCAAATTGAAGAGGCGCCTCTAATACGTATGATATTTCTGGAAAACTCATAACGATAGCCCTGCAAATGCTAACAAGAAATTTCCCACTTCGTGTCATCGTGGCAATGAAATTAAGCGATTCAATTTTTGTTCTAAATGAACGACTATTAAATCCTAGACTGCCTGTCTCCTCCCAGCCGTGCCTGGCACCACAGTCCACTCGAAGCATTAAAATGAATTGCCATCTGGAGATTAGACCCACTTCATGCCATTTACGCGCCTAATTTCCGCAGTGAGGGAAGATGAATTTCGCTCTACGAGAATGATAATAAATGCTGTGTTCTTTGTCGTCCACTTACTTTACGAACTGCAGTCTTCTAAAATATTTCTATGCGCCACAGGGTAATTTTAATTCGCTCTTTGTATGAGTTAGAGCTCATTGGTCTCTGTACTTCTGTTGTTTATTTTTCTGTCATGCGCTATGTTTTATATTATAGTTTTAATATGAATCACTGTTGGCCTACTGGAAATGAACTGAGCTGGAATATGGACAATTTTATTCATGCCCATGTATGTGAATTTGATTTCAATGGTATGAATCATTGCCTCTACATGCCTTACGGAACTGTAAAATCTATCGCACGTATAAGTTATATATAATCAAACGTCACAAGATTTGTACAAACTGCTTCACTTCAGCGGCTTTAAACGACATCGTTTACAACCGGGAGAGGAAGCATGCGTAAAAGGTGTTTATGCGGATCGGTCTGACGTGCTAATTTTCTGCTCTTCCGATAACTTAATTGCTGAGGTCAACGTGCAAAACAAGCGTGTTGACGCTCTCCCAACGCAGCTCCTGTGTTTACTAGGCGGCGCAGGACGCAGACTCGATTTTCTAATCATTTCTCTCCAATTTTTAGCCGAAAATATGAAATTTTTAATTTGTAGAAATAAAGGGAGTCTCGCTTTATATCCAAAGTCAGTAGAAGTTTCTTACTTATGAAGTCTAAAGTCTGAGGCCTGGAGGCTTGAGAGGATCGATCGTCGCTTCTGGGAGTCATGAAAATTAAGCTGAAGTTGAACTCGTTTGTGGGTTGCTCTTCAGAAAGAGTTTTTTTTATGAGGATTAAATTTTGTTTGTGTGGAATATATTACTCGGGAGCAAAAACCTGAGAACTTTCATAATGCGGTCATGCGCCCAGAGCAGCTGGGTGAGGTTATTGACTCGGCGACACCCAGTTTTCAAGATGCGTTGCTTTGGAGCCTAAAGCTTCTAGCGGTCCCTAAATTACTCCTTACTTAATAGACAACGTAGTTTCTTTCAATTGTTACCTCCTGCTTCCTAACACTCTTTAAACTATTATTACCAAACTAAGAAAATACTAATAAGCATGTAGTGTAAGGGCTCTTCCATTTATTTCAACTATTATTGATGCAAACGAATTATGATAATCAATTCAGCCATCAAAATTTCTGCACCCTCGGCAGCCATTGTATTTAATGGACTCATACCTAACTTCAATTATATCTTATTTGGTATCAGTGATGCTGATGACCGGCTGTTATGTGCCATTTTCTTTTGGGCATCACGAATAAACTGTTTTAATCACAAATAGTAACGTCTATCACTGAATAATAAATGCGATGAGTTAATTTATCCAGAATTGTGCAATGTCGTGACTCTGGAAATTGATATTTTACGATAATGTGTTCTCTTCGTACCTTTCTTGTTAGTGCGTTCTTACTTATAAATTATGGCTAAGGTTACACTTTTGTCAGAACTAGACCTTTTATTATTTAGCTATGCCCTAGTAGCCACCGTGGTCGAGTGGTCTCATGTATCAGGTCTCTGCTTCGTGCAGAAAGACTGCGGGTTCGAAACCCAGCCATGAACACGAGTTATTTCTCTGTGTTTCTTCGCGCCGTGAGCTCGCACATATCGGTAAGGCTTACTGGGTAAGCAGTCAACACGCCCATGGACACGCCCATTAAACCTCCTGGGATCGTCGCATGGAGCTCACCATCACCCTTACTCTTAGAATGTTAACCTTAAGAATTTGAAAAATCAATGTACTAATGTCTATGTACTGTGTACTTGATTGGAAATAAAGTTTTGTTTTTTGTTTGTTTATGCCTGTTTTTTCTTTCTTTTTTCTCGTACTGCATGAGTAGTGTTATATACAACCGTCCACTTATTGTGGTATCTTCGATACTATATTATTTTACTTGATTTTTCTTTTGTCGGATTCTTTTTAAGTATTAAGTCAAGGTGGGTGATTGGCTGACCTCTGTCAAGGGGACATTTCCTGGTGACTTGTAATTTATCAATTACTAATAATAAGTTGTGTTGCCATGAGAACATTTTTTAAGGTAATCTAGCTATTGACATACGTATTTAATTTGTGCACTTGGACCTGTAATTGCGAAGCATGTAGAATAAACTTTGCAGAGAAACTGTAAAGTAGGAAGGAAATCAAGGTAGAGGTTTTCGCTGAAGGATCTTGTAAGTAATTGCAATTAAAACAATTGTTTTTTAGAATTAAAAAATGATTATTCAAAATACATAGTACCTTTAATTTCAGTGTCTGTGCTGAAATAAGTTTTCGAAGCTAAACATTTTAGAAGACTGAAAATGTTTCCGGCTGGCAAATACCAGCTGCCGATTTATATTGTAAGTAACTCCATCGTGTGAGGCCAATACTTCCTCCTCCCCTCCTCTGCATTTGAAGTCCCCTTGAGCAACTTCATTTAACTCATTAATGACGCATCCAGAAAATGGGTTCTGAAAAAGTTGACATTCTGAAATAATTTAAAAGCGTAAAAATTTCCCTGTACGTTAGGGCTTGCCCTTAAGTTGTAACGTAATAGAAAGAGAAACTCTTACGTAAGGGAAAGTATTTTCACTTCAGAATAATTTCATAATATCAACTTTTCTTACGTAAATTTCCCTGGACGCTGTGCATTATTGAGTTAGGAACAGCACGTGAGGACCAAGACGCTAAGTTTGTAATGTGGCTACCGCTGCCTCACAGTCGTATGCAGTTGTGCATTGCGAGCAGCGGGGTGGCATTCTAGCTAGTCGTGTCCTGCACAGTACACTGTTGTGCTGTGCAAGCGTTTCTCATCAGCGGAAACTCAAACATTGCTGCAGCAGAAGAATCATGAGAAGTTGCCAGTACGGTCGCTTCAGCTTGTCAGTAGGTAAATGGAACTATGACAACTTTGAAAACTTGTGTATATTGCGTCTATTTCATGAATGTGCTTCAGAATTACTGAAGATGCTTCAAGAAAACATACTATGTGAAGTTCATTGTTTGATATAAGCATGTACAATGATCAATAGTCCTTACACGGTCATCAACACCAGTAGTCACCACACGCTCCTCAAAAGTGTCACCACACGCTCCTCAAAAGTGTCACCACACGCTCCTCAAAAGTGTCACCACACGCTCCTCAAAAGTGTCACCACACGCTCGTCAAAAGTGTCACCACACGCTCCCCATTAATACGTTTAGCGACTAAGCGCTCTTACGCTGATCTGCCGACCAGCTCACGCAGCTGCTCACTCGGCCGGCCAGAGCTAGACGTCGGGGTGCTGTTCTGTAGACACACAACTTTTCCTCTCAACATCGATAGCTTTCCCGGTGCTGGATTAACTTCGAGGTATGCTGTCAATGCAAGTTATGTTCTGTATTTGCAGAGTGCTGCCGTACGAGCTACTCCGATGAAGTTTTTGAGATTTGGCTGCCCTATTTTGCTGCTGTTAGTGAAGGGAATGCTGCCGGAAGTCGTGGGGGAAGGAAATTTATTTCGATGTGTTGTGTGTTCCCGGTACTTCAATCCTTAAAAAACCTCCTTTCTAGTCTGATCATATAGTTTTCATTATGTATTTTATCAATCGATAGCTTGACAGGGAAATCAGTCTTCCTTTATGCCACTAGTTACTGAAATAAAAGTTGTGAAACGCGCAAAAATACGAGTAGTTGTACTGCTTAGAACACAGCGTACGAACGATTTAAACAATTCTCTTCCTTTTTCTTCGTACAACAATAAAATATTTCAGTGAGCTTTGATTTTATAAGAACGAGTTGATTAGGAGTGTTTTCGATACCTAACATTATTGTCTTTTTACAACTGTACCACACATTCCTTCCAGAACTGATGATCGGATTTTTGGGTTATTTCAAAGTCGAGGATAAAGCGACTTGCTGGTAGAAGCACAAACTTCAGACTTCATTAACTACAAATTTCTGTCTGTATTTTGTGTATCATTGTTTTGCCCATTGCTGTAGTACTACCGTTTGTATACGGTTATGTAATAGATTTTAACTTAGTCTTGAATGCAGTCATAAATTTACCGCTCAAACGTTCAGAGAATCACTGTTATATTGGTCTTTAAATACCATGATGAAACAATTGAATGAAGTAAAATTTTATTTTCCATGTATGTTTTTTGATTCACATTGTGCACTCCATGTCTGTACGTATAAATACTGTGACACAGCTGCATTTAGGAATCTTTTATTCAATTCTGTTCAAGAAAATTTTCATTCAGCTTTCATGAGCGTACTCATATTTTATTTGAATTTGTTGAACATTTATTTCAAGTTGTCTTGGCCGTAAGGATATGTTGTATACTCGTATTTCGCTGTAGTCAACAAAAAGCTATCCTGAGTCTTGTACAATCTTCATTCATTTTTCTTTCTTTCTTTCGTGTAGGACGTACTTGTTTAAAGTAGTAATCACTGTGTTCAATAACTGACCATGTTGTATAATTTTTTAGACCCTTCTCAGTTCTTGCTGCCGTCACTTGTAAACTCCTTTCTAGCTGAGGTTCATGTCAAAATTTCAAGAACTGGAAGGATATGTTCTGATTTGTTTTTCATCGGCTATTTTCGTTTGTACTTCATTTGTGCACTTGCACGGACAGCGTTGGAAAAGATTTTCCGCCTTTTGAGGTGGAACATCAAACCATAAATCTTGATTTTCCGTTTTTATTTTCGGAGGATGCGGCAGTCATTAACTTTAACTTTAAGATATCCTATGAAAAAGCAGTAGTTTTCTTTGCAGGTAAGTGCATTGCATCCCGCTGAGATTTATCGAGGAAGTAAAACTTGTGATTGATGGTCGAGAAGAGCTGCCGTTCGTATTTTATAGAGATCTTGATTTGGGATAATTTTTTATATATAATTTATAAAATAGCCTTCTTTGATTCGCAGCTTTGCTCTAGGTGACTACAAATGTATTGTATTGAAACATTTGTTGTAGGCGAAATAGAATGATTGCATCGCTATTGAAATAATGAGATACTGAACAGTTTCTTAACAACTTGCACTAATGATAAATCTTTTCTATTGGACCAAAATGGGCACTTGAACATAATCAAATTCTACCTTGGGATAAAATAATAAATAAAGTACACTCGATGCTTTGCAAAGGAATAAAATATTTGAAATGCATCGGGGATGTGTGCGATGCGGTAGGCAGCGAGTGCCATTTAACGGCATAATTCACTTAAGATAAATTGCGTCGGGCTCTGAAGCTCGTATGGAATTCGATTTCAAGAGAAAATTTCACATAATTTCCGAGTGCAAACATACTAATCTCCTCACCTGCTGTCGCAGTTAATTTGCAATTATTTTCTTAGCAACTTGAATTCCGTAATATCCTGTATATCGTTTGATAAGTGACATGAAACGACTATGTATGCTAATTTTCTTATGCCAAAAATATTCACTAATTTTTCCTTTAGAGGTATTTTGAAACGCATTATCAGTTGAACTTTAGGTACTCATGATTGCCTAAAATGTTCGGATTGAGATTATTGGTTTGTTCATGTTTTGTACGAAAATATTTCTTGTATGCGTAGTTATTTTTGCAGTTAATGCCTCCAATATGGTCAATTAAAGCTCAGCTACTGCTTTCCTATGTTGTTCATTTAAAATTTGATTGGTTATTTGGCAGTATCAATTTTCCAAATTACTGAATACGCAAAGTTTGTTCTGTCTAATTCAGCAGCTCACTTAAGACCTTAGACGTTTCTTCTTTCAGGTTCTTGTGAATTACATTTCCAGCATTGCGTTCCAGATCAAAGTTGGAATTAAGGCTTCTTGAATATTTGAATTTATTTTACATCCGCTGCGGGCATATTCCTGCTGTATATGGACTCGTTGTAGGCAGCTGCGGTGGAGGGAGCCCGCTATCTGGTGGTGGACGTTCGAATTTGTGCTCTCAGGTCACGTCTGCCTGCCAATTACCGGGCGGGCGCCGCTGACTGTTGCACAGTTTCCACAATCAGTGTCGAGCAATTTCTTCAGGTTCTAATATTATTATCAGAGGTACAATAAATTCGATGGAAATAAATGTAAACAAGTGAATGTTATCAGAGTTTCCATAATTTATTAAAGTACAGCGTAAAGAAATGTTCAATGTAATTAAGAGTATTAGGTGTAGTTCAGATGCGTCAGTGTATACATATGCTGGGATGAAGATGTTAAGAGTTAAGAACATACGAGCACAACTGTGGAGAAGCCACATCACTGCGCCGGTCAATTTGGACTGCGTTGAAATTAATCCGAACACTGGCGAGGCTTGCGAGATGTTCTGCGGTGCAACAAAACTGCCCACTTCGCGAGGCTTTATGGGTGTGCTGGGGCTGCAACAACGCTGTTTACTGCAAGCTTTACGATGTGACCGGCTGGACGCTCATGATGGAGTACACGCTGCGTGATCACTCACTTCCTCGGTAGTAATGACGCCTTTCTTCAAATATATGTAGTACTAAACGCCTTAGTTGTGGTGCGAAGCTATAATCCTTTGTTCATATATGGTACTAAAAATTGTACCTCAGGTGCTAAGCTATAACCCTTTGTATTTATCTAAGGCTAAACACAGTATTTTGGAAGCGAAGTTATTTGTATCACCTCACTGTTTTGGTAAAGTAAATTTTTCGTTGTCGCCAGTATATTAAAAGTAGCGTTTTCGGATCAAGCCGAGCAAATGCATGGTGTTGCTGGCTCACAGTAATTGCTGTATGAAATTTCATTTGATTATACTGCGGCGTTAAGACGAGGATTGTCTAAATACTGACTTGTCACCTTGTCTGGTGTGTATCTTTGAGAAATAGGAAATAAACTTTCTTCTTCACCACTCGAATTTTATCAAGGGCTAATGCTGGTACGTAAAAGCGCTCGCACTTGAGTACGCATGAATTGAAATATGTGTGTTCTATTGGCAGGTGAATAATTTTCCACGTCAATTTGTGCGCTTGATTCCGCACAAATTTTCAGTGTTTGATTCTTTGGTTTGAACTGCAGCTTAATAATAGGCAGAACTTTCTCGACAGCTAGTTAATTCAAAGCAATTTTTCACCTTTAATTATGTTCACGTTAAACTGAATGAACACTGCAGTGGTCTCTTTTAATTTTTTGTATTAATTTAAAAGGTTTCGGTGTTTTCGAATGTTCGTTTTAAAGTAGAATTACTGTCTAATTTATTAAAGTGATCAAGCAATCATTCGTATAGACCTGGCTAATTCAAATACTTATCTACATACAGAAGTCTCCAGCCCATTAGATGAATTAAATATTACAACAGCCTGTTCTGTTCGAATAATTGTCTGATCGCTCTAATAATTCAAACAATTTTTCTACCTTAAAATATATATATTAGGAAACCCTGGGACCCTTCAAATTAAATAAAGTTAAAAAATAAATAGGGGCGACCGTAGTGAACGTAATCACTAAAATTAGCACACTTTGACGCTCATAGAAAAGAAATGCAAGTAAATTTATTTCGTAATTAATGAGAATTAACAGAATGAACTTTTTATTCCAACATTATTTGTATATTAAGTCAACTCTAAAAGATTTCAAACTAAGCAATTTATTGCATGCTCATATCTCCACCCAGTATTTTATGATATTCTCAAATTCATATAAGTTAAGAGGAAAAACGTTTTTCCTGAAAGCTTCTCGGAAATACGCTTTTGAGAATGAAAGCTTACCAGTACTTTATTTTGAACTGGGTTTGAAATTACTTCGTAATATTTTCTTCTTCGAGTACGGGCATCAATGTATGTTACGTACCGTGTAATCTGAGGCATGCACGTAAAAGCAATCTTGCTCGTAATGTGATAGGATAATCATTCCTTCAAATCTGCTCGTAGATTTTTATTTAAAACGCACTGTGCAGGAAAGCATTTTGCTTAAAATGCCTGATAAAAGAGTGCACTTTGATAATACATTCACCGCCAGCAAATAAATCAGGGCGGTCAAAAATGTACGCACGTTTCAGGTAAATCCCACGTTCGCCACTGAAGTCTCTCGCACAATGTTCTTGTGAAACCTGAGTGAAGAGTACAAACATCTAGCTCATTCTTAAGAGCTCAGTGTAAGCGCTATATCCTACGATTATTATATGCAGCTAATGAAGACGATCAGGATCCAAGAACCCCGTTTTGTGAATGGCTTCGATGAGTGAAGGTATAAAGAGGCTTGCAAACCTTTAGAAATTAGGGGCCCTAAACAATGTCTTTTATCACAGAAAACCGACTATATTAGCGGCTTCTACGTAACAAATCGAGAACCCAGCTGCTGTAATTTTACTGGACACTTTGATCAACGTTGCTCAAGCAGTAGCTCACCGTACGCGTAAATGTCTGGGTACAAATGCCCCATACTCAGAGCATCTGTACTTGTAGTCCAAAAAAAGCTGTGCTCATGGTGTAATGTCTGACAAGGTGTCATATCCAGATATTTATACATGCTTTTATTTTCCTGAAGTATGTGTACATTTTTTTGCGACTTTGTATATATACTGGCGGTATGTATTTCTTACGTTGGATTCTGACTTTTTGTGCTCAAGTTGAAATGGAGGTCAGTAATAAGTGACAGTGGAGGCTTTACTCGTAGGATCAAGTGAACTGTGCAACCTCATGGACTAGTCACTCATCACTGCAGTTATAATTCGCATGCTGCGTGTCGTAAGCTCTCCTCTCAATGTGTGTTTCTCGATGCCTTTCCTTGCAACAAGTCGAGGCCATTATCGAAGACCTCTTATTTGATGCGTGCTAGTGGAAGAAGTCTTCCATCACTGTCGTGTGGTCTAAGAGACGT
>VCRD01000249.1:186348-202253 GCA_006783055.1 Trinorchestia longiramus
GGAGTGTGTTAGTGGAGCAGGGTGGAGAACTACAAATATTAATTAGAAAAGAGATGCTGGAAGAATCACAGACGGCAGCTGCATGGTCGCGTCAGGGCGGGGCGAGTCGCTAATTAAAAATACGAGACAGCGGAAGGGCCTTTCATTTCTTTTAATTTAGAGCAGAATGAGAAAATAATTCTCAAGACCCCTCGCGTGAACGCCGCTCATATGATGCGCTGCTTCTGTCTCCCTGAAGTACAGGTGGAAAATATCACAACAATGCTGCCAAAAATATTTCATTTATATTTCTATTGAATTGTTTAGGAAACAATTCATCAACATTCATTATTTTGTGTCTTTCATTTACAAATGCTACAAATTTTCGCTAGATTTTCTTTGAAAATGTATCATTGTTATTCATTATAGATTGAGCTTCTAAATGAAGTAAATCCTATTTTAATGAAACATTTTGCGTTCGTAGTACGGTAGAGCTGGGATGATTAAAATAGAAACGCAGAACAGTGATGAAGAATGACTGGGATCAAATTCATTTGTGAGAAAACGTTGAACACTTTTTATGTTGCAATTGATGCTCTTCTGACGAACAGTAAGGCTATACAGAGTGACCCCAAAGAAAATAATCCAAAATTTTATTAATATAGATTATGCACTGCAATCCCAATCTAGAATAGTACACTTATTCCTGGCAAATGTAGTTTGATTCACAGATGCAATAACATGGATATCTATCTAATCTATGAATGGGACTTTCTTTTTTTCGCTTGCGACAATGTGTGGGACGTGGATGCCGTTTTTCAATCTTGAAATGAAGTGCCAATGAGCTCAATGGAAGTACAAACACTAGCGCAATACACCATATTGAATGTCAAAAGCAGGCCTCACTCTCGCCGCTGCCGCTACAGTTTTGTGTGCCGTTTAGTGCAGCCATATTTGTCACGGATTCACACCGAGTGCACACGTACTGTACATATGTTAAAACAAACTGCATGCTTCCGTTTCCAGTCCTAAAAAATACTTCTGTGTTATAACTTAAATATAACTCGTTTAGCTGTTGAACTGAAATCACATTTTCATTCGCTGGTGTTGAGCTTCTCTTCAAAAGATGCCTCTCTCTAAATGACTTTGATTTTTCGTTTAAGATCTACTTTAGTTTGGTTTCTTGATAATTTTGTGACAGTCGGATCTTGAGTGTAATAAATTCTTGAAAATTAACGTTTCTTGAAATGATTAACATTCATTTGATTCACGATACTATTGTCTAATGAAAATGACAAACAGAAGAAGGATCTGTTGGAAAAATTATCGATTGACTCGGTAGTTTTTTTAAGAACTATTGTATGAAAAACGACGTCGTTCACGTTGTGTTATTATTCGTTCAACACCCTGTGGGCAACAGAAGTGGGTGAGGGGGTTTAATCGTGGATAGACGACTTGTATTTGAGCTGAGGTTCTGATGTGAATGTGTACAAATACGTAGTTCTATTCTCGACTAAATGCACGTTAGCTCACCCGAGCGTTCTGTTCCCGGTGGCTAGGTGCATCACTCAACAAAATTGATGGCAGAAATCAGCAGTGCGGTTATGTGTGAACTGCGTCTCTTGTTTTTGACACGAGTACTCTCTGGTTACTAAAACTCATGCATATGTTTCTTCTCAGCACATCTATTCATTTCTTATGAGGACAAACTACTTTGTTTGCCTTTTTTCTTATTCAATGCTTAGAGGGAAGCTATATTTTTTGCAGCTGCGTGTTAACGAGAGCCACTTGAAATATGCCGTTACTCTCTTCACAAAGAAATAAGCTTTCAAAAACAGGAAAACAAGGATGTTGTGAATCAAAGTATCTTCAACTAAAAAACTATTCTATGTTGCCCATTCAGTTGCCTCTTATGTAAAATAAATATGAAGTAACAGTATATGAAACTTCCAAAGGATAGTTGAAAATTTATGCACCCCACTTACATTATCTAATTCAGGTAAGAGCTTTCCAAATTTTCCGAGGTATCTTAGACGTACCTTGACTTCAATGTATCTAAATTACTAGTATTTAGACAAAATCATGGGATTATTTCACTCATTAGAATGTAAAATATTGAATAAGAAATGAGTCACATTTGAAAACAGTAACTCGTCTACCGTAAAACAAACCTGGACATTTTCGAGTTACAGCCTCATGAATTGTCAATACTCGTATGATGTAATGAACTGTGAAGTTCAAGGTTTTATTTTTGCTATTTTCAGACGCGATTTTAAACTGTTTCAACCATTGGCAAAATTTCGATAGGAACTTTTCTTCAGTAATATAAGCAGTTTCTATTTTCAACAGTATTTTGTCCATGTGCACTCTTATGCAAATCCTTGTTTTTCATGTTACATAATATACTAGTTTCAGATACACTTTGACACGATGATGATCAAAGTGTATTTTTTTTGGAAAAAAAACATCAAGATTAGGGCGCTCGAATGCTCTGTCTGTTTTTTCGCTTTCAAAGCTCTTGGTGGAATTGAGCCTTATTCAGGCACTTCGTTGAGGATCACAGACTTCAGGCAAAATTCAATTTAGCAGCAAAGTTTGATGCCTTAACATTACAGCCAGTCTGCCGCTTAACCACCACAGTGGATCGTGACGTACAGTGTGTCTTCATAACAGTTGAGGTTATTCAATTCAACTCCGTTGGCGAAGTTAACGTACCTTTTTGAGGCCTATTACTATGAAAAAAATGCCTCTAACTTATACATACAGAAACAATATAGCTTGAAGTTGTTGCTTCTCCAGATCAGGAGAGTAAGAAAAATGAAGAAGCGAGTTCGTGATCAGTAAGATCTTAACACGTTGAGTGCGATACGACTCACCGGTGGGTCACTTAGGTTAGGTTCTGTAATTCTTTCCAAGTCTTTTAGTGCCTATGTGTACAAAGTAAAGATTTGCGCCGGCTCGACAATCGCAACAAACGTGTTAATTTTCGCTGTCACCATTTTTTTGCCCCTGACTGAGCCAAATGAGGGCTGCATAAGTGTCCACGCAGGGTAACTGGTTGATCAAAGTTTAATTCCTAGTGTGCATCGTCAGCTAGTAGGAGTCAAATTGTATGCTCTTTGTGGAAATAACTCATTTAATGACATGATGAAAGACAGAAGTTTAATTCTACAGGCTGAGTGTGCCCTGCCAATAATACGATCGTAATTTTAGCACAAGACGCACAAGCTAGGCTCACCTCGTGGGCCTAGCAGAAGAAGACAGACTAAAAGTTTCAAAGTCTTCTTACCCCCTCAACTGATACAAGCTCGAGAATTCAGTCTGTGAGGTAAGGAACCGCGCTTGAACAGAAACTTAATCACAATTATCCCGTCAAGGCGAAGTTTGCTCGTAAAGTCTAGCACAAGACGTGAGCTCTTGAGGCGGTTGTTGCTACGAGTTCCTGCAGTGTTGGTGTGAGGACAACACGTTCTGAGGGCTTGCAGTAGTTAGTTATGGGAATTGCTCAAGTATAGCATTTACACAAGTCCATGACTACGTGAATAGTTAAAGTTTAATGAGAAAGATGGAAGAAAATGGTTTAAGCGCCTGCACTCGTATACAAGAAGGGACCAATACTGAGCCTAGATGCTAAATTAAGTCACATTTTCATTTGCAAGTGATGGGCTTCTCTTCAAAAGATGCCTCTCTCCAAATGACTTTGATTTTTCGTTTACTATGTTTCTCATTGTAAACTCGCACTTAGTGATATTTCGGCTGACTTTCTGCTGAGAACTTTAACGGAATGGCCGTAACACACTAATGGGGTACACTCTAATGGCTTCCTCGAAGACTGTTCCTAAATTACAATCTATGTCATTGTTGTGCGCCCATTCGAGCCTTTTGGTCTGCTAAACTTTGTAATATTCATGTTACGAGTACTCATGCATACAACAAGCACGGCTCTCAGTGGGAAGATAGATACTCAAATTGCGTTTCATTGCCAGTCGAACTGATTGTTGCATAGAGAAGATGAACACTGATACTGTCCATCATTACAGAGGTATAATAATTGAGGCTTTTTCTTTTTCCTTTGTCTACTCTCCAAAATGAATCTTCTGGAAATAACATCATACAATTTAAATGCAGTTCAAACTGTGTTCTTATCGTATGAGCACCTATTTTTTCACACGAACAAAGAGTAATTTTTTGTCTAGTATTATATCATACAAAACCAGCAAGATGGGCAGTAAAGAAACTGGCACTCGATCCTAAGTCAGAGCAATTTGTGGCCCTGCCTCTGCTGTATATGTTTTTTGTGATTTTCCTATCTGATTTATCTGAGGATTTGATGGCTACTCTCTCATGCATTCGCGGCTATTCACGATTCTGCTGTTAATTTTCTTGCCTTAGTGACTCTTCAATAGACTAAAGATATTTTTCCATTAAATTTAAGAAGTTTGAAATGCTAATATAAGCTTGGTAAATTCGTAAAACCTCTCGAAACACAGTAATACGTCAATGTGAAGCATTTCATCACAAACTATTTTCAGTTTTTTCCTTGATATCACCGAATCAATGTTAGGTCACCTATTTCGGACACGTTAGGTGACCTAACAAGTTACTGAGCACTTGAAGTTTAGGTTTCCTATTCATCCAAGAGAAAAGATGCTCTAGATACCACTGTCGACCTCAGTGTTACGTCTTGGTAGAGCCCGTATGGTTTAGCATGTCGTACAACTCTAGGGAAATTGGTCTTGGGACGAGATATCTTTCATTAAATATGTAATTTCTGAAAATTGTTTACTGAGTACACTATACATTATAGATCAAAGATTACCATGATAATTTATCACTGCCTATGAATATATATTATTGTTCTGATTTTTGCACCAGTCTGTAAAGTAAGATTTAATAATTTTTGGGAGCGCTCATTATACTTTGAAATCGTCGTCTCTGTAGAATAATGAATTTTGGATTCTAGAGTTAAATAAGCCTGGTGATGGTAAATATATCAGTATTTTTCTCGATGAATTATACTTATGTCAAAAATTAATAGCACTTGTAGAAGATATGAACTACTAATATTAACGCAATTATATCATTCCTTTACACTTTTCCGTTCAGTCAAATGACTTCAAATAATCCATTATCAAAAAAGACTTCTTGGGTTCAGCTTTGTCCAGGTGTCTCAGATATGTATATTTTAGAGTTGCGATGAACAAATGTAATTATAAGCTTATGTGCGGAGTTTTTTTTCTGCAAAACTGTATTTATCCATTTCCATTTTCAGGAGAACAATTTCCTTATTTAAGAAAATAAATTTTATTTCATATACTCCCGAGTAAAATGTCATTGGCGCGGCATTTGTTTTTCGTATTTTATATACGGCTGTCTAAAGCTAAATTATAGATAAAACCAATATTCATATGACAAGAGTTTGAACGGACATTAGTATGATAAGGGAATTGAGATAATTCCCAAAATTTATGCTGAACTGTATTCAAAAGTTTTGGTATGTTTGACTTGGTCTGATTTTCGCTAAAGAACTCACGTATATCATGGGTTCATATTGATTGTGTGTATTTTCAGATGTGCTTGCATGAATCACTTCCTTAATTGGTGTTTGCACAAAATATGTTTGGCACGAGGACGGTTTTTTTATAGTATACCAGTTTCCTGGCCTAAAAAGTACTTACACGAACAGTTGTTTACATTCCCTTGCGTAATCTATCGAGAGTACAAGCGCGCAAATGAATCAAGTTTGAAGATCAATATCGCTGCCTATCTTTCATTGCGTGCAACTTTGCCCTGCTTACTTTACGAAGTTGCCCAGCTCAAGCTTCTCCGTAGTAAATTTTGATGCAACTTCTGACTGTCTAGTAACCGGGAATGCGTATGAATACCAATTGCTTCTTGATGCCGCCGTAAAGAAAGATGAGTCGGTATATTGCCGTGGGCCGTTTGACTACAGATGAACTGCTATCGCAGAAATGACGTCAAGATTAGTTATTGTGCCAACAGACTTGGAAGTGAAGCATAGTCTGTTTGTTTGCACACTGGTTCGTTAAGTATTTTAGGAGCAACGTGTAGTTTTGTTGGCCTGTCAGCACGATATCCAGAACGAATAATTTACTGCAATTGCGCTTTTATTTGTAACGCTGATAAAGCGAAATAAAAAACGGAACGTTAGACTAGAGTTCCTTGTTTTGTAGTGTCGTGCATCTTGCGATTGGTAGTCGTGGCCGTGGAAAGGGAAACGTTCATTTCTCATTTTCACTAAAAAATTATATACATTTTGCTAATGTTCATCCTAAAATAGACAACCCATTGGAACTAGGGATATCAGAATTTAGTCCCTGATCTTTAAGGAAAAGTGTTCAGTGAATTCGTTCGAATTTTATAAATTTGTATATAACGAGTTTGTGTCTTGTAACTAAAATACGGACGGGTAAGTTCGGGATTTTCTTGAGACGTCGATTGTAAATCAGATGGGATGGACTTTAAAGCATTATATTTTTTTTTGCTTTTCATGTCATATTTTTGCACTTTTTGTGAGAAGCATTCAAGTAAAATCTGTATAGCGGTGATTACATTTTTTTAGAGTTTAGTCTTCCTATTTACATGTTATTCTTCATGAGCCCGAAGTCTAGTGACGATTCAATCAATTTATTCCTATCCTAAGATACTGAAGTTTTAAGTTCGAGCTTTCTCTACTTTATTTGGAGTATTGACATACAAGGTCTGTCTAAAAAGTTTCCAACCTTTGGCTAAAAAAATATATAACCTAAATGACAGGTTTAGAACCCTAGCTGCTTCACAGTAGGCCTTTTGTGCCTCCACATACTTAGCGCACAGTTCCTTCTACTGCCGAAAACACTTCTGGAAGGCTTCTTGTAGAATGTAGTTCAATTCACTGTCGTTTTCTGCATTACCCCTTCTCTACATTCAAAACGGGATCCTTTCAATGGTGTCTTCAATTTCGGAAACGACCAGAAATCGCAAGGGCCATGTCTGGAGAGTAGGGAGGTTGGCGAACGACTGAAATTCCATGTTTTGCCAAGAAGGCCTGAATCAGGTACAATGTACTCGTACTACCGACAGAAGCTTGGGCACGAGTTTCACAGCTACTTTGTGCATGCTCAAATCACGCAGAATTGCATGTGCGGAATCGTTACTGAACGCAACTTCATCATCAATTTCTCATACGGTCAAACGAAGGTCTCCCATTTTCTGATTTTCCACTCTCTCAACAACTGCATTTCGAGTTGTTCGTTGCCTCCCAGAACGCTGGTCACTCTTCACCGATGAGCGGCCACTTTGGAATTTGTTGAACCACTCCTTAATTTGTGTTATCTCGTAGCATCATCCCTAAGCACTGGTCGAATCTTAAAAATTGTTTCACTTAATCCTTTCGGTCCCGACGGCATCTCTGGTAGCCGCAGTCATTTTTTGCCTATTAAGATGCAAAGCAATACGTGTGTCTGTGCAAACGCTGGTAGGGCAGTGCAAGCTACAGTTTGATCAAGACAATGCAGTGACCGTAAAACATCACAAACCATCTTTTTTAAAATTTGGTCTTAAATATGTTGAAAAGGTTCTAATATTTGCATCATGGTACCGAAAGGGTTAAAGAATCATCAAGTTTTGGGCCAAAGTTGAGGCAGCACCTTTGCTCAATTCGTTCAATCATCTCGAGAGAGATCAAAATCTGCAGAAAAAAACAAGCATGCGCATTGAGCTGTATCCTTCAACTGTCAACTGTGGCCGTAGCGTCACTACTGTACGCGGGAAAATTCAATGTCGGGGACTTCTTAGACAGGCCTCGTATGAAGAATTGATGCATCGTTTTTTCTTGTCTTTTATGGCGGGTAATATTAAGTGTAGTATGTAAATCCTTCTTTCACTTCACGTGCCCTCATTTAGTTTTCACAGACGATTTTCTTCCACGCAACGATCTAAGTAAAGTCAATCGCAGTTGAAAAGTAGTTTTCAGTGTTGAAGTAATGTGTGAAAAAAATATGCTTGATTCAAAACTTCTGTTGAAGATTGGGCAAGTGCTCACGAAATTATCATGCTCTAGCCTTTGCGTAATTTTTGTGGCCAATTTTCGAATGGTGTTTGAGTTATCATGGGATCATAAAACTGCAGTAAACAAATACTACAGTGTCCAATTATTGCTGTTCTTCTTTCTTATTGCTGTTCTTCTTTCTTATTGCTGTTCTCCGTTCTCATTGTTAATCTCCCTTAGTATTGTTCTTCGTTCTTTTTGCTGTTCTCTGTTCCTATTGCTGTTTTCCTAAGTTAATTTCAATCCTCGATTATTTATTCCATCTTTCTATGATTGGCTTTCGTAATAATGAAGGTACAACAACGACGTAGAAAATAACTACTCTCTTTACTGCCGTCAATGCACTGAATCCTTCCCGTAGCTCGCACTGAGTGGCCTCCCTCTATGATAATATTTTTAGGTTTAAAATGAACTAATAATCTGAGAGAGGGACGAGTTCTATCAAATAACAATCAGTATAAATAAATAAAAGCTGAAAGCAATTACGCGTTTCTCGTTCGCTCACGAGCGTGTTCCATATGACCATCTAATTTGTTTGCGTTGAAGTGCTTTATATTTTGTCTGATTCTTTGAAATCGTCTTCATCATAGTTATCTCAAAATTTGTGTGCTCATTGGCTGCGTGGAGCTCGTTATTAAAGTGAGTTACATTCAACTGAAAAATTGAATAACTAAGCAATTGTCAATAAGAGATTTGAATTATTAGTTTTTGTGTTTATCAAGCAAGTTGGCTACAATTAATATCCTCAAATCACAATTTCTCTCGTTTTAGTTATATTTCTGTATAAGAGTAAAATTTCGTTTGTTTACAGATGAACACATGAACTCAGGCTGAATAATGTGACGAAAGTTTTTACTATTCGTATTTCAACAGTTTTGTGAACTGCTTCTTCTGTTGACAGTATGACGATCACTAAATAAAGGATGGAAATAAGTACAAAAGAACATGACAAGCAGGACATGATCACCTTCGGAAGAATTAAAAATTCTATAAATGAAATGCTGATAAGACATGAAATTATTGGACAGCCGCAATGTGAATATTAAAAATACACAGAAATTTAACACACTTTTTCTACTGGTTACACGAATATGTGAAATTTCTATCATTTACTGCTTCTAGTAGGGCAGGTCACATAGAGCATCTGACTTTCATGCACTGAGACGCAATACTAAAAAATTCTTCCCATTATGACGGAAAACCATAGCACCATAGAACCATCATAACACCATAGAACAAGATTGCTGAGCCATATATTCCTATTGTTGCGGGTTCTACCACTGAACTAATTGGGTTAATATTAATTCATGCTCAAAACCTGGTGTGAACTGCGGCCAGGGCGCAAACTGACGTGTTGCCAGTTCCCAAGCCTAGACCGTCCACGGGCTAGTGGGATTTCCTGTATTGCGTCAACAGGCACAGGCCGTGAAGTGTCCATGCATCTCCCACGACCAGGCGCAGGTGAACGTACTGGACCACGTGCAGAATGGATGTGCGAGAATAAGCTACAAGAAGCACGTACTGGATAGAAGCTCAGGACCACTTCGAGGAAGCACCCATCCTAAAGAAGGTTAATGGATTATGAATGTGAGGCGAGTAGGGAGATGCTAACGTGCCCCATTCCCATTCTTTTCATGAGCTGATTACCTCCGAATGATTCCACATTTACAACACAAAAGCACGCCAATGCATACATTTTTCATCGTTCAGCAAATGATGAATGAACTAAAGAATTTCTTTGAGCAAAGAAGTAAGCAATTTGGCTGTAAAAATTAATTTTTCATAAATAATTTACGCGTATATTTTCTGGAAATGACGTTATACTGTTTCTATATAAACAGCTGCAATATCAGTCTAGAAATGGGAATATATTATGGCTACTCAATATCACGACTCGCTATTGCTAGCACACCATTCCTTTTGGCGAGTTACGTCGCGATCAAAGCCCTAGCGCCCTCTCAAAAACATAAACTAGACTTTTGAACCGCACTTCCAGCATTGCCTCTGCAAGTAAATTTTATGACGAGATCCAACAATACCAAATATTTTCTTAACTCCCACCATCCCTGATTTTTACTTAGATTGTAACTCTAGGAAAATGACACGGGCTGACGCATAGTTTCATTACTAACCTCGTAGTAAATGAAAGCACTGGTTGATGTTCTTTCATTTAAGTATCCGACCGCTCAAATATCTTTTTCAAATTTTCATACCAGGAAGGGAACGAAGTGACAATATGGTTTCTCAAGCTGATTGACCTAATTAAGTTTCACCGGTTTTATAGTGACTACATTGCTAAAAGTAGACGTTTTTTTCTAATGATTTTTACAGTTTTTTGATAGCATAGCATGTGCGCAATTATTGTAACCTGGACTCTCATCCTGAAGCATTTCACTCCTTATCCGTTCTCTGACTGTAGCTCAGAAGCTTACCCTCTTTTCACTACTCTTCCGAACAATCCAGCCTCATACACGACCATTTTTCCCTCCCGTTGTTTTTCTTTTCAATGCTGTTTCCTGACGCATCTTTGAAGAGAGCATCCCTCCACACTACCTGCATCTTACGAGCACTTGAAATACCAATATTTTACGCTCGTTTGAATGGTGCAAATGATAGTGTGGTATCTCACACTAATTCCCTTAAATTACTTGTGACAAAAAATCATCAATTCGGGATAATTATTGCCTTGATTATGTACACAAAAACTATTATTTAACAAAGTGATATAATAGTGCGTTAATATTTCGTATTGCAACGACCATAGACCGCATGTCAAGTATATTACACTAGTACTCCTGTAGGCTAAGGAAGGGATTTAACATGTAGATCAGTTGTACACAATATTATGTATATTATTTAATGCTTGAAGCCGATGCTTTGGTGGCCGCGTGAATGACCATCATCGCTGTAGTCTCTTTGTCATGTAAGACGCAGACATTGGGGAGGGAGAGGTTCAACAGAATTATATGCGTTTGCTACTAAGTTGTAGCAATTACTAATGAATTGAGTAGCGTATTATCATTGTACTCTTTGCATTTATTTAAGATTGCCTTCAAGGCCCAGTCATACTTTAATTGAACTGTCGAAGTGAATTTGACAGCTAGTGGGAAGCACTTCACCACGAGGTCGCTTGAGAGAGCAGTGAAACAGAGTGTAGCGATCATGCAAGCACGTGCAATGATATTTTTATATTGTACAATCGTCGACACAATAAGAGCTAATAGTAGTAAAATATTCGGAGAAGCTACTCCAAACATGAGTAATGGTGTTGGCTGTTGTATTCTCGAAATTGTTTTGAATATGATTCATTTACTTATTTTCACACTTCCCGCTTCATTACCCTAGTAAACCTGGAAGGTGTATAGTTGTCATGCGTTTTCATTGCTTAATTTTGGATCTGTGGCGCTAAATTCGTGATATTAAGTATAATGGTGATTTTAATGTTAGGATGTATTTGAATGATATATAGTGTCATACCAATATTTTTCGTACTATTTTGCTGTTTAGCTTTTCATTGAACAGAGTGCACTGGAGGAGATTGGTTTTGAGCGTATCCTTATTGGCTTTACGTTCATCAGTACTAATAGGATTCCTGAACTCCTCTCAGAAGGGCATGTTGGGAATACCTACCTCGTCAGCACGTCATTAATTAGCTCCTCTCTGTACTAACGCTCTTATTTCCTTCTGCAACTCAATGCAGACTCGACACTATTTGTTGCAGGAGTCTGCTGAGGAGTTTAACTCTCTAGTTAAGTAGAAATTTTAGTACTATTTTGTATTTTTTTCTCGCGTAGCTGACGTCTAAGTTTTGTGCAAATGTTCTTCAGCGCGTGTTTTTCTATTTTTTTATCGTTGAGATGCTACATGTTGCTGATGACACTTTTCCTGTTGAAACTCTTTTCCAACAGATCCGTTAGCTAAGCCTTGTATACAAGTTAAAATTTCCTATTGTGGAAATGGCCTCTTCTGTGTGTACCCTGAATATACATGGAACAGATTAAGCTGCACTTCCGGCGAGAATCTGTCTTAAGTTTCATTGTCTAAATTTGGTGATTTTGATATTTAATTTTCCCTCTTTTCGGGAAGATAGCTTACATTTCACTTGAATGACATCTTGTCATATCAATATTGAGTCTGACTTCTGTATCGGTATTTTTTCTAGTTCTTATCATTCTTTAGGGATTTTTAATTACAGAAGTGCTACTTTCAGCCTCAAGTGTCTCGAGCTTTTGACTAATAATATCAGAATCTTCATTTTCCAGCTTAAGAAAGAGAAGGAACAAATTTTTTATGCATTTTCAAGGAATTCCCTTTCAATATTCAATAAATTATAACTGAAACACATATCCTTCAGTTTAGCAATCAATTTGTTACCGTATAGTATCAATAAATTAAATGCAAAACTAAAGAGGATATTTGTTTAAACTTTAATTTATTTAGACTTGCAAAACTCAAATATCTATTATTCTTTAAAGTATATAGCACTATTGTAGGAGCCATCACAGTTGCTGATGGTAGTTCGAACACGAACATTTTTCCCCCATGTTGACATTTTATCCCTCCTTGGTTTCGTGAGCGAATTAAATATTCGGAATGTTCATCAAAGGCTGAATCTGCGTGCGGCTGCATGCCTTGAAAAAATTCCCGTTCCCTGTGAACGTCCGTTTCTTACCTCTGTTATTGCCATATGCAACCTCGCCTCAGCAACAGAAGTCTGCATTCCTCTGCTTGAAATAAGTAAAGCAGAATAGTTTCAATTTAATGCAAGCAATTGGACAAAATAATACTTATTCTACGTTGTGTTCATTTGGATCATCTCTATCTCTTCATGAAAGCTTGCACAATTTGAGACGGACGTATTTATCACAACCAAACTGGTTATTCGATGTTTAATTTTACGAGGTAGGGATTTTGAATTGACGTAGTTTCAGACAGACACAACATACCCTTCAAGCTTGAGAGCTTTTTTAATTCTTTTCATTGTCTTAAATTCCACAAGTCCTGAAAAAAGTTACGAGTTTGGTAAAACTGTTTTGCTAAAGAAATGAATGTATTTTTGATATTACTAATGTTTTAAGAAGAATTCAAGGTAATCAGAAAACTTCTAATCTTTTCGAAATGTTTTTTTAAATACCCTGCACATTTTCGCTGAAAAATAATTGACGTTACGAATAGTCCGTGCCTCTGCAAATTGTTCGAAGTGATAACTATACGATAAGTATAAAAAAAATAATCTTGTCTCAGTTTGCCTCTGAATTAATATAAACATCTCTCTGTTCATTTTATAACCGAAAATATATGAACGATAGTTTTACAAATAGTTTGCCGTAGAAAATAATGTTCGCAAATATTTTGAAGGTTATCAAAAGTGAAATGGTTATTTAATGATTGATTGTTCAGTAAAACATACCCTCGTAAAAGCACCCTTTCCCGTTCAAGAAATTGGGTTATATTCGCAAGAATGCCCCTTCAGTACGGTTGTTCAGAGAGCATGATCTTATTACTAATGTTTTAGGGTTGTATCGGTAGCCAAAAATTATGGCGAGCATTTCATGTGAGAATGATTTAGAGTTAACTTATGAGTTTCACATTATGAACTTAACTTGAATGAGTTAAATTACGTTAGTAAGAAAAGGAACCCATTTAACATGTGAAATCCCATCCGTTTTACCTATGGGAACCCAGAGTGCCTTCACAACAACGAGTTTACTTGTTTATAAGATATCATTTATTCTTATATTCCCTGAACACTTCGAGCTTTTGTAAAAATCTATTGAAATATGTTTGGGTTTATTAGAAACCTACAATTTCTGTGTGTTAACACGTTGACTCCGAAGTGGTACGTATGTGTACCACTGAGGTTAGGTTCTGTAATTTTTTCAGATCCTTCTAGTGACTATGCGCACAAAGTGAAGTTTTACACCAATCAGGCAATCGGAGTCAACGTGTTAAGGATCTACATACGTCTTCTCGGATGTATTGCACCTACCACGCACTCTGTTCCTTACATGGATATTTTATGCGTGATGTTCCCAACAGCGCCGGTGAACTAAAAATTTGCCAGTCAGCGTATTTTAGGACTTTGCGCTTCTCGGGAAGACGTAAAAACGGAATTCCTTTCAAATACATTGTCCTCGGCAGCGAACGTTGAGGACTTCGCCTTCTGCAGTTGTGTGGTGCTAAGGGGTGTACAATCTCCAGTGCTTTTGGTTATACTCGGCAGAGGGTGTCTTTCTCATTTCTACATATCTCTATTCAATTCTTTTCCACCCCTTTGTTTATCCTATCTTTATTTCTATCTCTTTGTTTCCCGTTATTTTCTCTTCCGATTGTAGCGCTGGAAAGCATATCGACTTTTTCTCGTCTGCCATTTTTATACGTACTAATTTCAATATCCTTTTCTGTGTCCGGTATATAAGTTCCGTTTGAATATGCCAGCTGTAGCAAGTTTTGACAACGAAGAAAGTAAAACATACACATTTCTTCTAATTTAAGGTTCGCCGATTTATTTCACTATGATGATCGTATAAACAAATAAGAAACTGGAGTAAGTTTAATATCCTGAATGCAATACCAATGGAATGCTCCTTGGCAGATGTGTGTTTTCCTTAGTTTTTAACCGAACAATGTAGTCATACTTGCAGCTCATTTTTCACTGTCCTCATTCGTTGGATTTCGATGCTTCTACAAGATTCTCATTTAGTGAAATTTTAAATACCGGATTATTGTTTCATTCCTATATCTTATACGAACAGAATCGCTATATTATAAGAACGTAATCCTTATCTTAAAGGGATCTTATCTCAATCCTTATCCTCAATCCCTATCAAATAGTAACAGAATCCCTATTTTTAATATGAATGTAATCCCTATTTTATAAGAATGTAATCCCTATCTTATAAAAATAGAATCCCTATCTTATAAGAATAGAATCCCTATCTAATAAAAACGGGATCGCTATCTTATGAGAACGAAATCCCTATCGAATAAAAACGGAATCGCTATCTTATAAGGACAGAATTGTTATCTTATAAGAACGGAATTGTTTTCTTATAACATAATCCATATCGTAAAAGAACTGAATCTGTTTGTGTTCTTGATATCTATTTGATAACTTTTCTGGGCGAATATTTGAACCTGCTGCAAGACCTGCAAATGATAAAATAATTGAAGCTTCAAAACGGCCAGTTCATCATTTGTATGTGTTTCCAAACCGATTTAAATTTTGTTCTTCAATTCTACGTCATAATGTAGTCATCACTACCTAGTTTTTCAGAACTGCCCGTTTTTAAATTCATTCAAGAACGTACAACACGTAGATGTTTTTGTCCTTAACTGTCGGTTTTAATTAAATTTTCCGTCGTTGGAAATTAAAATGAAGCACCTTGAGTCCCGGGACTGACACTTGGCCCTAGTTTCCGCAAGCACTTGAGCCTGCATTTTTCTTAGGCCTAATTTCACCCTAAGTGTACGAGCCCTCATGGCTAACGAGACGCAAAACAATTCTCTACTGTGAAAACAATAGCGCCTCTGAAGTGTGCTTCTCGCGCTCGCAAACTTTTCATTACTCTTAAGTCTTAAGGAAAGGAGGCGGGAGCCTATCGTATCCAACTCACAGAGATAACGAAATTTTTAGTTGGAAAATGACTGTTGAAACGATTCTGGTGTCCTCTATGAAGTACGTTTAGATGAGGTATCCTTCAGTGTGTTTTCAGAACTTTATCATTGGAAACTGTGGTCATTGCTATTGTTACAGCTGCTAGTACTACTTCTGCTAGTACTGCTGCTGCTAGTACTGCTGCTGCTAGTACTACTGCTGCTGCTAGTACTACTACTACTGCTGCTAGTACTACTGCTGCTGCTGCTAGTACTACTG
>VCRD01000249.1:202409-285951 GCA_006783055.1 Trinorchestia longiramus
CTGCTGGTATTGCTACTGCTGGTACTGCTGTTGTTGTTGGTGGTGCTGCTGCTGCTGCTGGTATTGCTACTGCTGGTACTGCTGTTGTTGTTGGTGGTGGTGCTGCTGCTGCTGGTATTGCTACTGCTTGTACTGCTGTTGTTGTTGGTGGTGGTGCTGCTGCTAATAAATAGAAATAGAAATCAATTCTTAAATGCATTTCAAAATCAAGTGGATGTAGCCTCGGAGATGGTCTTTAATCATAAAATTACTGCGAAGAAACATAAATTGTCAAACTAATGAACCGCTGCAGACCGAACATATGACGAACATAGTGACGTCTACATCCATTAAAAAATATCATACTACTTATTTGAAACTTTTTTATGAAAATTGAATAATTTCAATTTGTTTCAAACATAAGAAGCTATGGAATTAGAAATGGCAGCAAGATTAAAGAATTACTCACACTTGATGCAGTCCATGTTACACATTCTAGCAAAATACTACCACTGTCTCCAATGCTAATTGAAAATCAGTCTCCCTAATTAAGAGCTATTTACGCTAGCAGGAATTCCAATAAATTCAGGCACTCTCATTATTATTGTACATTAGGCAGCGGGAAATTGAGACTCGTCCAGCACATTATGAAGGTGCACGTATGCAAACACGGAGAGGAACGCTGTTGTTACGAGACGTCCTTGTCTTTGAAATTAATTTATCTTCGAAATGGCTGTCTCAAATTCCGAACGGACCACTGATTTACAAATACTTAATTATTTTGCTTATCATAACGAAATCTTTTAACGATATTTTGTAAGAATTGTCTTGTTTTTCGTCCAACGTATTTCTATTTTATTCTCTATTACAACTTGCTGGTGCTGATGAGCATGAAATTATTAAAATTAAAACACATTTTCAATTTGTTTATTCATGTTTGTCAGAAATGCGAATTTATTTGTGTACGTTAATTTCATGAAAACATAGTATCATACTCTGGAATTGTATTTTCAACATAAGAGTAGTTGGTTAGCAGTCTTGGATGAAAAGTATATTTCTTACAGATGGATAGAGTACTTAATTGTTGCTTCTTTGTTCAAGAGAAAATGATTCAAAATACCTCCACGACTTTTGTATTCTTGTAGCTTGTAGCGTTTAAACGCGCTAAGAGGAGTCAAATTTTATGCAATACAGAAAACATTCCTACGTTGTGTTTATGAGACATATGCAGTGATTTTCATCCCCATTAACATTATTGAACACTCAAGTTATAACAGCCCAGACAAAACTCATCAAGACCCGAAGAGCGACTCGTGATTCGTCCGGCACTGAGGTGCGCAATAATTGGAGAGCCTCTTGAAGGGTCTCCTCGCCCATCTTCGACCTGAAAGTTAACCCAGCGCTTAATTGCTATTAGTGCTCGTGTTTCAGGGCTTCTGAGCATCAAATGTGAACATCGAGCTGCTCAATGAACATTTCTGTTGAGAAAGAAATCCGATGATGGAGTGTCGTCAGGATTGACTGTAGTTTCTGTATGTGTATAAAAATTCTTTGTTAACGAAATTCCGAAAGCTACTATGAAAGATATATAAGAATATTAAACGGCTTAAGCGCTTGCGTTCGTAAAGTTTTAATTTACGTACTGTTTGCGCGTAAGCAATGTAAATCCAATTTGATGGTAAATTGCTATTATCTTGACCGTATTAAATTTTCACTCCATAGTAGTATTTCAAGCCTACCTCATTCGAGAGCGGAGAAGCCTTGTTAGAAAAGTTTCAAATTAAGTTTCATCAGGGCAAATACAATAACTTTCTTGTTTGCGACATGCTATGTCCCTCTTGGTTCTTCAATGCTGATTATTTCCGAGCTCTTTAGCATCCTAGTTCTTTGTTCTTTGCAGCAAGCACTGACATGCTTTCGTCCAGGAGAGTACTCCAAATTGAGTCTTTGGATCACGCGGAGTTGCGGGGGTGGCTTAAGAAGAGGATTTGCTGACGGCGTCAATCCTCGGCATTTCTGTGGTCATTTACGCGTGCAGTGTTAGGTGCACTTTCTGTATTTGATCTTTGAGGCTAGTGTGAATTTACATGTAAAGCTAGATAGGCCTTTCTTTTTCATGTACCTCTTTTTATCGTGTCTGTTTTTGTTCTGAGACAGGGTTTTAATTCCTAATTTGCCCTGTTTCACCCATGTGTTAGTACTCCCTGTAACAAGTGTTGTGGCTGATTGCACGAAATGAGACAATAAACAATATTGTGGTGTTTCATGAACTATTTTTAGTGCTTATGCGGTTTCGATTCGGTTGGAGCGAATTGACTACTAAACACAGAGGAGACTGTCTATTGGGTGAGGACTAAGTGACATATACTGTGGAAAGTACAGGATTCTTTCAGAATGTACATGCTGAAGTGATATATTGAAACTGAAGGTAGGCCAATGTTTATAATTTTCATTAGACAACTAGCAAAACTGAGCTTATGTATGGGTATCAGTGTCACTCTTACTATATCGTTTTTGTGGTTAGGATCCTGTTAGTTCTACGTACCTTGTTGACCAGATGTACGTTATAAATGAATCAGTGATGCTATCCAGCTGTCAATCTGTTATGATCACGAAACACTGGAGCGCGTGAATGTTGCCGTGTTAACACCACTGAGTTCAAGGCAGAGCTGACACGAAATTTTTAGACTGCCTTCATCTTCATCTAGATGTGAGCAGCGGGACACATGCTTCTTCCGTTTAAATTGCATTAATAATCCTATAAATATCATTATGAATAGTGTAGCGATGAAAAAATGGTGGAGAAAGAATTGAACAAGATGAAAAATTAATGCTTTTTAGTATTTCCAGAAATAATGATACAAACAAGCAACTCATTGCTTATGGAAAGCGAATTAATTTTTAGAACTTTTCGTTTCGTTTTGCTTCTGACTTTTCCTCCAAAGCTAATGTCTCATTAGCTCCGATATGTTATGTTCTCTAGTTCGAAGTTTCATGTAAAACTTGCATGGAATAACGTCAAGCCAAATCTTGAAGTACAGTATTGTTTTACTTCCGATTGCAGTGATTCAAAGGAAGTGACAGAAAATTATTCACTAATGTATCTATACTTGGTATGCTACCGCTCGTTTTTGCTACCGCTCGTTTTTGCTACCGCTCTTTTTGCTACCGCTTTGTTTGCTACTTCAGTTTGTGACCAACACAACACCATTCGTTCAATGAGTTATGTCTCAACTGAGCGATGATTTCGTTTCATGTTGTTTGGAACGAGCAGATTCCCTCGTATTGTTCGTCGATTTGTCGTGTTTGAGCAGAGCGCGTGACCGATGCGTTGCACCTGATGTATTGGACAAATCTGTTATTTAAAGCGACGGCATTTCTATAGAATTGAACATCTTGGTTCGATCATGAATTTGTCCTCGACAGAGTGGTGGAAGTTTTGCTTCATGAAAGCTAGTTGATTATACGGTAATAATGGCGATAGCGACCGTGCAAAAAGAAGTATTTTGGATGTACCACCAATGTTGGATAAAATTAATTTATTATAGATGCCAATATTTTGAATTAAAGTTTCTAATTGGAAATTTATATGCCTTACAGTATTACGTAACATTTTACTAGGTTAAATTCTTTCTCTAATTCCATTCGAGTGCTGACGTTTGCGATGCAAATTGGAATTATTGGAGTTTGTGCTGTGCATTAGCGAGGACAACGCGGGCATTAATTAGCAGGCTCTTATATATAGCCGAGCGAGAAAGCGTAGAATGGATGGCTCACCCAGTCAGATTTTTGAGGCATAAATTTCCTGCAAGGAAGTGTTCAGAATACGTGCGCGCATTGAGTAGCTTACCAAGGAAAACATAATGACGTTCAAGTTTTTTTACGTAATGGGGCTAGATTAACGTTGATTGTGAGCTGGTTAGTGAAGTTGAAATATCCAATACCTACTCTATAGCGCGTTCAATAAGGGTTCATCACTGGTCTCATTATAAAAAGAATATAGCAGCGTTAAGATATGAAAATAGTGTTATTTTTGTTGGACTTCATATATCTTATAATAATTTATGTCGGAAATAAACCCTGTTCTTAATACGCACCAGTGCACGGTTAAGATAATATATAATTACGGTTAAGATAATATAATCTTATATTATACGGTTATAATATAAGATTATAATCTGCAATTTTAACTTTTCATAAAATGAATGTGTTTCGATGTATTAAGCTAAACGAAGAAGCAAAACTAAGGTGGCACATGTTTAAAGAAGAGTGTGTATGTTAGAAACTTCATCGAAATCCCCATCACACTCGGACCATTCTTATTGTTTCTTGAGGTGAGGACATACAATTTTTATGTTCAAATAGGCTTTTGTGTTTTTAATATCACTATCTCATCTTATTTTCAGAGATGTGTCTTTGTGCAATTGCCTGTCTTCACAGAAGTGCCATGCTCCCACGTTCTCATGAATTTATCCGTCATTGTAACGCGGACAAATTTGTAAATTTGAAAGCGCTCTTCCAGGCTTTTAAATGTTTCACTTACAACACGTATGTACTACGAGCAGCATATCCAAGCACTGGTACACGCATTACCAAGTTAACATTTGCTATTGTGTATCAAAGAGTTTAATAATTATAGTCTGATGTGAATCAAGTAACTATTGCGTCGAACTTGCTGACTGAAAGTATGGCTGTTACCCCTTTTAGCCTTGTAGGTGTGAGTGACTGAAGTCGTTGTCTGTGCATGATGTATACCTTGACTTTAAGTGGATTGAGGCATGGGTTGGAACTCAAGCGTGAACCAATAAGCTCGCTTTTATTGTCATTTCCATGTTATCATATATCATGTCAGAGCTACTGACGTTAATAATTACACGGTTAAAAATGTTTAAACAATAATAAATCGAGATTTGACATGGCTGCATTGTAAGGGAAGTAAATGAACGCTTCAGTGAATATACTCATTGCGCGTTATTTTGAGATGTGCCTCAAACATTTAACCTTCAGTTATACGATTGCCTGGTGTGTAGAACGCGAACCAGCAAAAACGAGCGTATCAGTTGTGTTCTGGGTACAAGATAGATCTGGATAAGTGACTCGAAGCGCAGCAGCTCCTCCAAAATACGATACGTTATTTTGCAGGTACGCCTAGCTCTTTTGCCTTATTGTCCAGACCACGAGAAGCAATACAGCCCTGAGAGCACGCTGCAGCAGCCACCAAAACACGGCCACTGCTGGTCAATGCTGGTAGGTCAGCTGCTGGCGCTACGCTTCATCTCGCGTGCGTGGTGGTCGCCCTTATCGGCTCCATCCAGCCAAATGGATGAGAGATGGCCGCTTCATCTTCTGCGCGGCTGGCCTGTCATGCTCGCCACCTGTGCTTGAAAACCACGTCTTATTTGTTCCATATTGCTACTGTCTGGCTCTACGTTCGTGTATGTATATCAAGCTTTTAGAAGAATGTAGAGTAGTTTTTAAACTTTAGCATTTTAATGGTCTGTGGGTAGTTTCTGCTGAAGTCGCGACTTTGTGTTCAATGTGTTGATAATGTATCAGAATTCAGCTCCTACTACAAATGGTACCATTGTTCGTCCGAGACAGTGGTGGCAGGTTCAGGCCTTAGTCTTGTGTCTACCAACCTTGTGTTGTATCAATGTGATTTAGACTTCTCAGATGAACCCACCGGCAAAAAATCGAACACTGCGTTCTCTAACAGCAGAACAACTGAAAATGGCGGACAGATTTTGTCTGGTTGATAATTTACGGCGAATTCCATTGTGTTGCCTGGTAGTTAGTCGAGTGTATTTTGACTGACGTTGGCAACGATGCACTCACTAACTACTAACAGCTGCCCAGCGGCTGTAAGAGTACGAATGCCTTCTTCATTGCACTTTAGTAAATAGAACTGTGCGAACGTAGTAATGGTCATGAGTCATTACCGTTTCCTTTACTCAATTTCTCAATAATTGCTATTCATTCTGAGCCATTTACTGCTGGGTGTCAACCAACATACTGAATACTGTAGGATTAACATTAATTAAACTCTTTATGACATTGAAAATGTTTACATAACACTTCTATTTCTTCGGCACAAGAATGGTTTACGGAGAGATCTAACATTGTTTTACCTAGTGCGCGAATTTTTAACACTATGGATTAAAGTGAAAACGGACGCGTGTCAGATGGAGTGCAGTTTATGCGACACCATCAACCAAGTGAGCTGCTTGCTCGGTCAAGTGCATGCTCTGTTCAGCCTCTGAAATTCAGCGGTGTCTCACGAGACATGAGCTTCTGCACTCCAGTTATTGCGCTCGCGTCGCTGCGCTGCAGGCTACCGTAATACTGTCTCCTCTGAGCAGGGCACATCAGATGCCGCTGTCCTCGATCAACAACACAAGTTTTTCCCGTATTTGAAAACTGTTGACGGAGCGTGGAATTAATTGATCTGTTTTACATCGCGCACGTCGAGTATTTCGTCAGGGATGGATGATGAATGATCGGTTTGTGTATGTATCCAGTATTATATTTTACGATGCTGAACTCGTTGAAGGTTTGCTGCTACGTACGTTGAGGATTCATCAGTTGTGTAAAATATTAAGCAGTCTATCTCTGTGACGAAATGTAAATTGGTACAGAAATCTTTCTACTCAATAAATTTAACATTTTTCAAATGGTGTTGAGTTGGGGCTTTAGTAAGAACTTCAGTCTTTATCAGGCGGCTGCTCTATAAGGCGGGGACTGCCTTTTCTAATGCATATTAATTTAATGATTGAATTCGTATATTTTTGAACTGCTTTGTTGGAGATAGACATCAACGCTCTAATTTCTTACTATGCGGTGCTACTGAATTTTTAATATTGCAAGAAGACTTTGTGACATGTTATTTGAGATATATTTCTCATTTGTTATGAGTTTGCTTTGATTTGCCGGTAGACGTTGAGTTATTGTAATAATTCACGAGTTTTGTCCCAGAAAATAGTGTTCCTATGTTTCGTATATATGTATGTGTCCTTGCATATTTAATTTATCTGAGCGTGTACAGAAATATCGACCAAATTCGAAGTTGTGAAATTCACAGTTTGTGTTTCTAAATGACTGGTTGCAAAATGATTTGTCCCTCGCTTTGTTAAAAGATTTTGTACCAAATTTAGATCATTTTTTCTTTGCTCAGTGCATCTTCTGTAGCTGTAACGACAGCCTTCGGATTTTCTCTTTTATTTAACTATTACCAACTTTTAATGCAGCTTCGGGACTGTGTTACTATGTCGTAGGAATAAACTGGACTATCAGAGTCCTAATTCATGTTTTATTCGTTCAGATTATTCTAGTGGTCTCTCGAGCCGAAAGCTAAATTTGAGAAAAATCTGTTACCAAACGGCAATGGTGCATAACGTTTTATATGAATCTTATATTCTGAAGATTCGTTAATTTTGTTTGAAAATGGGGTGATGCTCAATGTTCTAATTTATTCATTACTGATAACCATACATAAAGTCCTGCAAAAAATTTAAGCATTGTTATCATTTTGTATCAGCGGTATAAAAGTAGCCAAAGACACGAGATCGGTAACATTAGGACTGAATTCACTCGTAAGACGTTAAGAGACAGGTCTGTTATTTTTATTGCAACAAAAATGACCCCGAAAACAAGATTTTGAGGATACGTTTGAATTTTTTTGGAGACATTTATTAAAATAATGACCCGACTTGCATAATCCGGGATAGCTGGTTGGATTGTTATCGTTGAACTGATAATATCCTTGTCAATATATGACCAAGTGCTTCTCAATGAGAACTTTTTCAGCTACCCATTGTAGAGTTCGCGAAGGCTGAGAAGTTCCGTCGTGGGTTACTGCTGGCAGTTGTAATTATCATCCCTTTAATGCTAAGGTGTCCAACTTTTCTTTTATTCCCGAGTCTTTCATCCGTTAAGCTGTCATATAGTAAGCTAAATTTCCAGTCATTTTGTTTTCATGGAAGCGTATATAGTACAATGGTGGAAGAATGCTAGCTAAATGAGTTCACGCTAATAACATTTACTTTTAAAAAGAATCTTTTATAGCTACCTACTTCTCAGAACAAAATATTGTCTTCTGTCATTATGAACACATTCAAAATTCGCCTCCTCAACAAATATTGGATTAGGAACCCCTCCTAACAGAATTGTAATGTAACGTATTGATTCTTCAAAGCATGTTGCTGACGCTCAGCATCAACCCTGAAATTTCTAGTATTTGTATAAATTTTACTTCAAATACCATGAATTAATAACGGAAAAAAATTGTGAATCCACATTTAATTCTCATTGACATTGTAAGTTAGGAGACGAATGATAAGTATGCTTCCAATATTCTAAGACTTCCCATTAACAAATGGTCGAAAGAATAAGATTTATGATGTGGAATAGATGTATCAATGCTTTAAATATCTTAATTTTGAATATGATTCCACTATCTTCAGAACACTTTCCTCACTAATGAAAATATCTTATAAGCCTTGAAACAAATCATGTTTTTCAGAGAAACGTACGACCGTTTCTCTGTTTCTTGAAGGGACTTGTCTCGTGTCGAATGACGAAATTTTCACCAGATGACACACGATCAACATACAGCGTAGAACATCATGAATCGGCACTCGTCAGCCTAACCGACCCTTCAGATCAATGTCTTTGTCATTTGTGGCCCTGGGAGGACTCTTGGTGTTTTCATCTTGGGTCCCATTCGTTCTACCAAAATATTTTCTTGCTTTTTCAAACACTCAATTCCTTGAAAGCGCATCCATTACATCTCCGAAACGATGTAATGGATGCCTGGATGGATTTCTGCCATTGATGCGTAGAAACTAGAGGACCGAGCGTTCGTCTCTCTAGGCGAAAATAGAACACATAAATCATGTTTGTCTCCAAGACCGCTGCAAAGGAACAGACTTAAAATATGTGTTGCTAAAAAAGCAATACTCAGCTTAGTGGTAAGTATGAGAAAAAATTGTGATCATTTCATCAACCAAGATTCATATTGGTTGCACTCAATTGTTATTAAACTACCATTGCAGTCCAGACACACTCTACTGTATTTAAATTTGATAAAACATTAAATTATTCATTAAGCAAAATTTGACCTGATTAGAACTTTTTGATTAATTTTGAGTTCAGACTCACGTGCACGGTACCCTGAAAGGGAATGTCCTGCAGCGTATTTTGGAGCTGTATCGCTCAGCCAGGAATTTTGACGATATTTCTCTATATTCACGGTACCAGTTTATGTCAGGATACCTTGAAGAGCTGGAATTTTTCACGTGTAACCCGAGAAACTCAGAACGAAATCACGAATTCGTGTTGTAATACGTTGTTGATATCATTTATTGATAAATAAAGCTTATGAAATTATTTTTTATATTTTCTTACTCGTTAAGACAAGTGTTCTGAAACCTACCTCGTCTACAAACGTCTCTGATATTTTATCCCTCTACTTCGTTTTTCAATTTTTGGTCTCGCTCAAATTCTTTCTACCACTATTAAAACACTTTTAGAGTTGATACGGTTGTTGTTTCACTGAATGACGTAATAATGCTGGTAATTAACAATGCTGGGCTTTAATTTTTATTTTTTGCTTTATTGCGTTGCAGTGCGCCACCTAATGTTTGACATATCTAGTCTTTTTGCATGGAATTAGATAGTATATCTTTGCCGTCAGACTTTCATTGTCTGGGTTTTCCTGCTCTCGCGAGATCACTTGATGTATGGGGAAACTTTCGTGCCAAAGTTCACCTGGGGCTCGAAGTTGCAATGGGCGCTTTGAGATTGTTTCTCCTCAAATGGGTTTTCCATTGTTTTCTGTGTGGGAGCCGACTTTTTATTACTTTTTTGTCGAGAGAAAGAAAACTAAATTCAACAACTGACGGTTTTTTTGTGAATACCAAGTAATTGTGTCTCTTGTGAATACGAGGTAGACAAGATTGTTCCTCATGCTGAATTTCTACTTGCACGTTAGCACTGACTATGAACTCAAGTAGAATTTTCTCTTGAGCGTTAATTTACGTAAGTAAATTTCACAGATCATAGATGAATAAGAGAAACCAAACCTGCTAGCCATAAACTATCAAACAGGTTACGGGTTGTAGGTTTCTCCTCATTTCATGCCAAAAAAAACGTGATGAACGGCTCAAGGGAAGTGATCATGCATAGAATAAGTACAGCGGGAAGAATAATTTTGTTTGCGTTTTTCGAATCTCTGCTTTGTATTTTTCCTGAATACCTTGTGACAGATTCATCCTCATCTCTCTTATCTATATCGCGCTCTTTCATGCTCACTAGTCTTTTATAATATTCTCCATCAACTGTAAATCTTGCAGAATAATGTCGAATCTACGACGTACAAAACATCAACGGGTGAAGAAGATGAGAAAAAGCACTAGCATTTTTAATCGTCAAGTAAGACAAACTTTAAAGAGCAGGTGCTGTTTAGCTGCTTCTGTTGTTTTTTAGATCTGAAACTTGAGGCCTGTGTGTGTCGTTAGGAACGCAACAATGAGCAGACCAGCAGTAGCCGTACATGTGTTTTTGCCAGGATACTGTGCAACTTCCCGCAGTTCCGTGTAATGTTCCTTGTCTGTCTGCTGATGACCGCTTCATTCATGCCGATTTAAAATCATGAACCATTTTCAGATCTTTTCGACTGGGGTTGCGGTAGCGCTATCAGACTGCCTCTCGCCTACATTAGTTCTGTTATATCCCCGTTGTAGTTAATCCTTCTATAGATTGTTGAGTACGATTGAAAAGAGCTGGCTTAGCATTTGTTGTGTAGTAATTTGTTGAACCGTATAGCAGAGCTCTTTACATAAAATAAAAGAACAATTTCATGAAACAAATCTGTTTTAAAATTAGTTGGAGAAATTTCAGCACACATCATATTACTCATGTCAACAGGCATTTTGTAATAATAATTACCTCAATCGCCGACGCTTCTCAACGATATGTCCTTCATTTTAACAGATCATTTTCCCGTATGTGCTTGTAAAACATTCTGTATGTTATGACGGCATTTCCTACGTATTATGTTGCAGCATATGACTTGTTACAAAATTTCTAATTTTAATCATTGAGTTTATGCAAGAAATATGTAATGTCTAAAACCAAATGGAAATTAATCTAGATCAGAGAGTGAAGTTGAAAAATTACGAAAACAAAGTCAGTATTTTTAACCGTAATAGAGGGGACGGCGAAATTTAAAGCCAGTATCTCGTATGATGTTAAGTTAAAACTCCTGCTGCATTCGAATAGAGTTTCAGCAAAATATCAGACATGCATTTAAACCCATCTCAATAATGTATTTAATATTCAAGTCGATAGATGTTAAAATTTAAAGCTCTAATATTTAATGAGTATTTTATCGCCCGGCTTGATGGGGATTTCCAATACTGCTAATGTTGCTGCTCTGATGAAGCTTCGTCGTGCGATAGTCTTGTGTTAGGAAAGTAATACCAAATCACGTTGAACGAAACACCGTTTTTAGCGGCGTGTACAAAGCTATAGAGCTGGACGTCGCTGCTGTAATCCTATTGTCCAGAGTCCAGATTAAATGAGCTCATCAAGCTGTGCTGGCAGGGCTGGAGCTACGACGGCTTCATTGCTCACGTAGATGAACTGCTCTGTCATTCGGAGTGACTAATTGATTCGCTCCTCCATAGTGAATATGAGACACGTGTCCAATATTCAGTGCTGAGACTGTGTACAGGATTCCTATGATGAATGCAACTATGACTACTGTGATTATTTTTTCAGCGAGAAGTATTACAAATGGTTCCATTCTTAAATGACATCATTTTGTGTTTCATCGGTTCGTATATTAGCAAGAAAAGAAGCCTTCTTCGAGATCAATAATACCTTTAATACAATGCGTAAAAAATACTCTCCCTTAAGTATACTGTATGTACAGTAATTACTGATGAATTTGGTGTCCAATATTTTTCAAGTAGTTGTAAATGTCTTTTTCATGCAACTGGACAGTATTTTCTAGATGCATATGAGATAGCTATTTTTACGCTGAAAAGTTCTGAAGTCTCCCTAAAATTTCCTAACTGAACCAGCCATTTGGGTGAAAACGGTGTTCATGATCATCCATGTTCCCGATAGCAGAAAAAATGTTAGTTTTTGTGGCATTTCTCAGAAGTTGTTTCTGTTGCAAACAACGAGGAGTGTATCAGTATCGAAATGAGACAGTATTATTCTCTCAATAATTGCATAGTACATCAGCAGTAATTATTATTGAACAACGTAGAGCAGTAAAAGTTTTCTCAGTTTTCTTTGCCTTAAGACGTCTCTCGGTATGAGTGTCCAGATTTAAGTACATCAGCTTAGTATTATATTTAGTTCACAGAAAACGATTGATCGTGTTTAGACGGCTGTGTAGTTCACCTTCGTAATTTGGAAGTCATGCCTGATTCTGGAGAGTGAAATTTTCAAAAGTGGAATGAAAGTACAGGATACTAGGTCTAGTACATTTTTCAACGTTTGACGTTATGTATATTTGATTTCAACAGATCCCATCCACCTATTACGTCATAAAACTATAAATTTACCACTTCTTCATATTACTTGCATTTATACCCATGTAAGTGCAAGGTGCGCCGGTTCTTACGTTAAAAAGTCACATTGGATAAATTGGAATAAGTCGTGAGGACTGCAATCAGCCTTAGCTGCTGCATCGCAAGTCGTCGAAACACTGAGAGCATAAGGAATTTTACGAAACCTTTCAAAAATTGATGCATTGTTGCATTTCTGCTGTTGTTTTCAATGCATGCAATTTACCCTGGTTTGGTCGAGCTTTTTCCTGATGACGCTGCAACGAAGTTCCTTTGCTGAACGGTAGAAAACATTACCTAGGATACTTGTTCCGTTTATGCACTGGGCATGTAAGTACTTGCTTGAAAATTCAAGTTGGCATATGGGAACATTATACGGATATGCTGATTCTTTAACGATGAATATGTAAAGCGGCGTGAATAGTGTTCTTGTGCATGAATAAAACTATTCTTTTAGTCTAAGAAATGGCTGCATTGTAACGGGAATTCTACAGGAACGAATAAATATGAATGGTTTTGCTTATTATGAGATTGCATCAAACTGCTGTTTTGTCTCGTGATCGACGCTACGGGAGGTAAGAACTGAATATTTTTATCGTAGGCTTGTAGGATTTGGTATGTACAAGCGATTAATTTTGTTCCAGAGAAATTTGAGTGCCACCAACTATGGCAAAATTGTGGACTGAAAATGCGACTACTTCAAAATGTTTATGCTATCAACATTTTTAACTTAATACAGTCGAAAAATTTCATTTTATGGAATAATAAAGCGAGACGAAATCATTAAAAGGAAATGTTAAACTCCTTTTAATATGAAGTAGCTTAAGACATCATTGACTTGTATGTAATTCTAACTTTGACTACCTAGGAAACCACAATTTTTTGTCGAATTAAGAAGTAAGTTTATGGTGAGAGTATAGTTTCAATATATTTTTTGGTGCACAATGTTGTCGAATTCTTTAAATTGGCTTAAGCTTTGTGTTCGCATGATTGCCAACAAAGATGTTCATTACTACACATATATATGCCTGCTAATTATTGCCCTTGTTATTCTGACTAATGCACTACTCAGACCTCAATGACTTCAATTTGCATTCCAAATAGCAGCACTCGAAATAATTTAGATGATTAACTCAACTGAGCAAAATGTAACATAAAACTGTAAGGCATAAATATTTCTCTTATCAAATTAAATTTAAAAGAAAGCCACCAATAATTGACAAAAGATTTAATAGTATACTTTTGGTATATCCGGGAGAGTTATTTTTACATCATCGCCATTATTACAACGTAATTGACTTACTTTCACGAAACCTTTCCTATGTTTTGCCGAGGATAAATTATTTTATCTGACAGTGAAAATTCTCAATCCTTGGAAATTCTTGTGACTAATCACCAGACTTGGCCAGTTCATGTGTTGTGCTCCTTGAACAAAATAAATCAACAGTTGATACGAGGGGATCCACTTGCTTCTCACTACACGAAAAGGTGGTTGCTCAGTGGAAACAGTACCTCATTGAGCGGATGGTGTTGTGTTAGTCACGAAGTGATGAGGGCGAAAACAGCAGTGAACATCAAAATGTAAATGCATTAGGAGATGATTTTCCATGTCTTCAGATAAACCATTAAAATAGAAAACAATAGAATCTTTTAGTTCAATGTGTCGTTCGAAGTATTTGATGTAACTCTTACATGAGATTTAAAAATGGAATACAAAGTATGTTAGAAATAGATGAGCCGAAATAAAGAGATAACATTGAAATTAAAGTGATAATCATTTTTTAATAAGAATATAAGAGCATGGTAGGGATTTTATAAACTAATAAATACCAATTATTGAATACTAAAACTATCCATTTCATCATGCGGAATTTTGTTGATTTAAGGCACTCTTCGACTCTGATGAAACACTGAAAACTTCTTCAACAATATAGGCTATAAACAAATTGAAATTCATTGTTATATTATGTCGCTATAATTATTTCATAATGATTGAAACTAATGTTTGAAGAATTTTTTTCGGTGTCGCATTTCTGACTGGTGTGCAAATATTCTCTATATTTTACAAAGGTTTGCGCAATGCGCGATTTTTCTGCTCCAGATTAAAAACACTTCCATGGTTTTTTTGTCATATGTTGATTCTTCATGTTCCTCATGAAAACATAAAATTGTCCTTGTACAATCTGAAGTAGTAATGTTTTCCCTTGACTACTCTTGCCCACGTTGCATTATTCCTGATGACTGTGATCCTGCTGACAAAGTGCTGCGTATTTGACTGCAGACACCCGCGATGTGCCCGAGTCGATGACATTGGCAACGAATGAACTATGTAGCTAGATACGCTCGCCCATCAACGTGGGCATAAGAATACTGGTACAAAAGTATTTCAGAGAATGTTTGGTCAGACTACTCTGTTAGTATTGCATACACACGAAATTTCCGTAGGCTCGGAAAAGTTGGCACCTCGAATAAATCCGCGGATAAAACTCCGAATGTTTGAGTAAGGACAATCTTGAGATGACAGCAGAGAAGAGGAAGTGTTCGAGCTTAGGTGTCTCCGTTCTTGCGTGGAGTGAATGGTGAGGGTAAGGTAACTTCTTGCATAATGATCAATACAGTGATGATAATAAGTAAAATAGGAACAGATTGGGCAAATATCATTTCCTACATGAAATTATGAAATGAAACACACAAGCATCCCAAGCATAAGCCTCTGTAGTGTTGAATGTCGAGATGGTGTCGACGCGAGTAAATCTAACATTAAATTTTAATTGGAACGTATTAAATAAAGCCTTTTTTGACATCGTTTGAACCCCTCATTAGAGTTTCGGCTGCGCTGAGCCTGCTGCCAACTTCGCCAAATGAAGACCTTGTGCCTGAATAAACTTCAAATATTCTCTGATCTGATTTCTTTATCAAAGCTTTCCAATTATCCTGACATGAAATCTTCTTCTGGAGTTTCTGGGCAAAAGCATTTGCCTAAACAACTGAGAGTTAAAAGTAACTTATATTCTTGTGTACTTTATTGCAACATTCATTGGCTCTCAATACAGTTCCGAGAAGCAAATATATTTCTTCACAGCTCACGACTTTGTACGGAAGTGTATATTTTAATTGGACTCTTTTCTGGATGATTATGAAAGCCTTTACATGATACTTGATTCATTCATTGTCTTCAAAGTGCTACAAAAATATATATTAATTTGGGAAGCTCATTAGTTTTTACTTAAATCCAATTAAGAACTTGATAGTATTTCTACTGAGTTTACTTCACATTGAATTAATACTGTTTCCGAACTAGTACAGATGATGGTCAAACTCAGTGTACCGTATGTTGCTCATTCACTGTGAGTCGCAACAGGAATCAAGTTGCATGGATTGCGTGTTTCATTAGTGTAAGAGGCTTAAACTATTCTGAACATTTTTACTGTGGCTTCCAAGTGATCTCTAGAAGTCAGACTTCTTGTTTAACGAGTGCGTTTTCAATTATAGTGGTTTATGAATGGTATGTGTTGAGATTTATTCAATAAAGGTTTTTTTCTATTCAATAAGCACCTATATGAAGAATCAATCACTTTCGCTGTTACTTGGAAAGAATTTGAATATATTTTTCTCGTAATTAAGAAATTAGTATTTTTAAATCAGGATTCCGATTCGTCTCATGGTCCAGTAATGAATATTTTATTGCTTTTCTGTAATATTGATATTTTAATATCGAATCACGAGCTAAACTAGATTCAATGAACTCATCAATCAGGCTGTGAGGTGTTTTATTCCGAGATAAAGAGGCGACGTTTCATTTCTGGAAAGTATTAAAGACGTGCGATATTCTTGCGGAGCAGCGTATTTCCATCAAAATAATCTATTGGTGCTCATGAATGCACAATCAAGAAATGGAAATGACTTGGACTTGGAGGTTTGGATAGCTTCGACATCCTAGTTTTGTGCGAAGCTAGATTTCGAGGTGTTATACTTTCCTTGTCATTTTATAGAACAGCGACAAGCAGTCGTTGCTTTAATTCAGTGAAAATCCATAATGTGTTCCAATGTAAAGTTAAATTGCATTGGCTGTCCCCTGGAATAGTTCCGAAAATGTGATTCTAGAAAATGAGGTCTTATTCAGCATCTTTTGAGGGCCGAGTTCATCATAATGAGTTGTTGAAAGCTGCTGAGTTCATGAAGGCGGCTGAGTTCATAATGAAATTTTAAGTGTCCAGTTTATTATGGCGAGTTCTTGTAACTGTTTAAATTCGTGATACTGCACTCTCAATTATTGCTTTGTTCAAGAAAACATTCTTGGTCCATGAATAAACTTTTAAAGAGTGTTGCGTTGATAGTAGTTAATTCAGTTATTTCAAGCGTTACAAGTTCATGAATATAAGATCTGAATATATCAAGCGAAGAACGCGATATTTTGAGTCCTTTCTCTGGCAAATGAGCTTATATAATAACAATTGTACTCAGGTTGGCTAATTACAAATTGAAGGTATTTTATCTTTTCGTATGGTAGTTTGCTATAAGTTATATGTCTGAGTATTCTAGTTGGTTATTCTGATTGATTTCATGATGTGATGACTAATTTCTATTTAAAGGTTCTAAACTTTAATAGCTTGTGTAATAATCACCAAATTTTTACGTTTTAATTTCAATTAGGGAATAGAAACATCACATACTGATTAAGAAGTCATTTAAAAGCTCGATTACGTTCAGTTGGTAATAGTTCTCGTCATCGGTTGCGTAAAATCTAATTTAAAATAGTGTGTAGAACCTCGTATATCTCTTCAGTGAATGAGTATTGATGAAATTGAAAACTTTCAGCGCAAATTGTTCATTTTGTTTTCTTGCTCACTATATTTCCGAAATTCCGAAATCTTCGCACGTCTCAGTAAATTCAACTCCGGGATGGGAATTCCTTGTCTGATGTAGACAACAATGCAGCCGTGCCTGCCTCAGCCTCTCCTGAGCCGGTGATGGCGCCGGCCAGGAGTGTCCGGAATGCTGCGAGCTGGATTGTGATTTCCAGAGGAAGATATCCGATCTGACTGACAGCGGGCCTCTGTAGCGCTCAGGGCCTAGAATATCTACCTGACTGCCCCCGCTGTTAGTCAAGCACAGGTAGCGAACAGGGATTTAAAGGACGAGCTGATGGGACTAAAAGCTGGAACGAGTTTGGAAACAGGGCTGGTTTTTATCTCCATGTTTTCTTTTACTACAACTGGTAGACCCGCATTCATGTGAAAAAATCATGCTTTTAGGAATGGTGTTAATACGCATCCATATGTACAAGGCCGGGTACATAACTTTCTTTTTTCGAAGCGCTTTGCTTTGAACAAAGGTAGTTATGTTGTCACACGCTGTATATCACATGTTAGTTTGATGATTGCCTTTGGATTATCACGAATTACAAGCGTCACTAATGATACGGAACTCTGTGATGCATCGTTTAGTCATGCATTTGTTTTTTAGATAGGGGTTCTGGATGTGTGCTTCGGTGTGCTCTTTATCTAAAATGCTCCAATCGACACTTCTTTAGACTTCATCTCAATTATCTCTAAATTCTTGAATTCTGTCTCTTCTAATTCAATTGTCTACTTCTTTGTTTTCATTTTATTTTCTAGTAGCTATTGTAATTCGTTCTTGCAGTCATATAACGCAGAATCTGTCTTGTGACTAGCTCGTGTATAATCCTCTTTTTTTTCTTCTTCTTTGACTGTACCGTGTTGTTGTTCGGATAAACTTCTTTTGTACCTTCTCTTTCTTTCACTGGTCAGTCGACGTCACCTTTCATGGGGAATTTCCATGTTGAACGTGAAAAAGGCTAATAACGTAAAAAAAAATTCATAGGAATTCGTTACTTATGGTATCCAATACATTTCTTAAAATATATACTGTCGATATTAAACACGTAATGCTTTTTAAAATAATTGTATTTTTGATACGGAAATATCAATATTATTCATCATTAGCCGTCTTCCCTTTTAATGCGGAAGCGCTGTCCAAAAGGGAAATGAAAGAAAGAGAAGGCAAAAGTGAATCGAACCTAATACTAAGAATGACCGGCGTGTGTTTATATATATATATATATTTATATATGTTTCGTATCACTTTCAAAAAATTAGAGAGAGCCAGAGCCTTATATACTCGAGTCCGTATCGTGGATACCGAGTTCGGCGGGGTATTGCCCTTTGATTCGGGTACATTGTACCCGAAAATGACACGACTTGCGGAGTCAATTGCAGCAGTAGAAAACTAAGTGTCTTAGTTTCCACTAGGAATGTTGTCATTAAATAAATACTCAATTAAAACGTTTGTCCTTTGAAAATATATATCAAACTAAATATATTGCATTGCTTTCGTATATGTAATTTTATTTAATATCTTTCCAACAGTATTTGCCATCATTTTTGATGGCACGGGTATTTTCTTAAAATATCTGCCGTCATTTTTGACGTCTGGGTACACTAGTATTATAATATCTCAACAAGATACAGTCCGATGAGAAAGAACACGTGATGTTTTCGTGTGGGGGCCTACTAGTGATGCAATATTTTGCACCAACATCTCTCGGTGTGGCAAGGTTTTATTTCATCATCATTGTTTCACAGTTCCTTGTTTTGTTTACATGGCTACCTGATGACAAAAATTGACTTAATGCTTCTCTTGGATATTGAGGATATGAATAAACTTTTTTCCTGAATAATCCTGAATTTTAAAGGTATTGTACTTGAATATTAGAGGGTCCACAAATGGATTTGTATTATCAGATTATCAGATACTCCTTGTTAACATAGCAAGATGAAAAAATTCTACACCAGGAGCTCAAACTACGTACGTAACCAAATGCATACGTGTATGTTCGATTAGTTTTCAAACAATTATTTTATTATACAGCACTTTAGATTTCATAATAAAAAGTAAATAAAGATCTGTAAATAACGAAATATCGAAGCTAGTATGCAGTATAAACAAGTTTCACGACTGACTTTCAAACAATTCTCCAAATGAGCTGATTAAACTTTTACCTTCCAGTGAAAAACGTGTTCGTTTATGCTGGATTAAGACGGCTTTAAGTTGAACATGTTCCTAATGTTTCCATATTATTAGCAACTGCATAGAATAATTTAGAATTCAAGTGATAAAGCAGTTGTCAGCTAATTAGCTGGAGGGATAATTATATTCAGCGACAAGGCGTCCGAGTTTCCACACATAATTATGGAGAAGTGAAGTCCTGCCATTTTATTCCAGAACACTTTGGTTTTCCTCTCCAGCATTGTATGGAAATGCAAAGCGACAGTAAACACGAACTTTTGTTTGAAATTTATTCTTTAGTTTATCATAACTTATTTTGTCTTGAATATCATATCACGCATCGCAGTTTTTTGTGTTTGTGTATGTGTGTGTGTGAATCTAATTAATACGATGTTACTCAAGCCTAAAATCTAAGTTTTTCCTTTTTCTGTGATTCAAATTGAAGTGAAAAACCGTTTAGATAATGCAAGTTTTTACAGATCTCTATTAGAAAAAATTAATTAGTTCTATGCGGGGAACTAATACCTCAAGCATACATTTGCGCCCTTAACTCTCATGTTAATGTAAAAATCTTTATTACTTGTAAAATCCTTCGAATTATTTGTCAAGGTATGTGGGTCTATTTTCAATTTGTTTATTTCATCAAGTTGAATTCAACTTAAAATTTTATGCTTTGTTCCTTGACCTATCTTGTTTCAAAACTTATTTGTCATGAACATGGATATTTTTTCTATCATATGATAGCAAAACTGATGACTAGGTTAGACGACACTAGTCTCAGTAGATGCAGACCTCGTAGCAACTTATAAATGGAAGGTGGGTCTTTGTGGCCCTCCGACCTCATGTTAATTTCTACTCCAAAGCAGCTGATGTTGACGGGATTATCATCGTTGTCGTATTTATTTACATGCCATATTTTGGCGTAAGACATTTAGGTTGATCGTGTTACTGGAAGTTAATCCATCTTCCCTTGCACAGTAAGGTGAGTGGTGATGGTGAAATCCCTCGTCGAAATGCCCTGCCAATATCAGCCGCTGCTGCCGAATGCTGTTTTTTTTCTATTTGCGGCCAAGCTGTCTCACCTTCAATAAATAGGGGAATAAAAATATCTACTTCTTTCAATGCAGTAGTCGCCCATTTGCGAGATTCAAGTGCTTTCCAATTATGGTCCGTCTCTTAGGCTTCATTTGGTTTTGGCAGGTCATGGCGGTCTTGGGGTTCTTTTAGGTGAAGAATCGTGAAATATTGAAATCGGTCGAATTTAACTCACAGAATATGAACGAATTTGCTCCATAAGGGTCTTTAGTTTTAAACTAATGAAAGTTGGCTAGTTACTGACACATATTTTTTGATCTCTGAATAAATAGCTGACCAAGAGACTGGGCGTAACCTGTTGCTTAACTACTGTACACAGAACGTAGCAATTACAACGTCGTTGTGGCAGAGACGTAATTCAGTTAAACGAGTGGAATAATGAATAGAGTACAGAGCAACCTTATACAGAACATCTACCTCGCCTAACGAGGCTCATGCAAGCAAGATGTTGGTGGAACTTGTTGGAATTTATCTTTTTTCTTCGTCTAAGATCATTGGAGCTTCTGCGGTGTGCATTTGAACTCTTCGTTCAGGTTCACATTTTTATACACTCATCATACACACTGCTAAAAATTCAGAATATGGATTGTCTGTCCCTGACATTCGGAAGTTAGCAAATGTTCAAAATGTATGTGACACATCATTTTGAATAACAGAAAAATGTATTATATACAATTTATCGAGGATTTGAGTCAGTTTTCCATTTTTCGAACAATCTGCTGGATTTTCCAATGTTTAAATTACACCAATTATAAATTAATTTTATTTTAAAACATGGTTCCTGTACCAAATGGCTTTCAATATGATTACATAACAAAATGGTAATTATTAAATGGTGAGAAATAATTTTGTCCTTGCTGTTTTTCACAGAATTCTATTGATTATGCAGTGTATTATTATTATTATTCGTTAACTTGTGACTACATGTGACAGTTAGGGTTTCTAATATATTATGAGTATATTAGCAACAACTTAATTTCATTTTTATGGGTTCTTCTTCTTCTTATCATGAGAGAAATTATCTACTATTATCCTTCATACGTGTTCGTTGAACTGTATCTTATCATTCCATGTATTCCATTCTCTGTAATTTCTATTTTTCATTTTTTGAGCTATAAAATAACACAAATAGTTTATGTACTACCTAATATTTACAATAATGTGTAATTGGAATGCCTTACTCGTGTTACTTTCTGTACCTAGGTTTCCTTGTTCCTTCACTACTATTTACAACTGAGTTGAAAAACAACTATAACTTGCAGTGTTGTCTCCTCACCCAGTTTCTCTATTCTGCTTCAAACACATTTGAATCCTAATAAAAAACGAGTTTTTGTAATTTTAATGACCGTATAATAATCTACCGTAACCTGTGCAGTAGACGTTATTTGTTCAAACACAAATTTGCATCGCTACCTGTTGTGTGAATTTTGTTATAATTCATGGGGTGTACATCAAAATATTTGGTCAGTGTCAGCTCAGAGCTCGGCAGTCGAAGCATAATATTTGGTTTCATGTCTTCGTGTTACTGATAATTCACACACTACTCAAACGCACTCGCCTCCTTGATTGCCTGTGTTTTTCTTTCAATTTTTTATTTAGGTTAAATGAAGCAGTTATTTTCACCTATGTCTGTTTGAAATTTTTGTTTATGCTGATCGAGCGGACGTGGAACTTGAGTTCATAGCCTCAACTTTACTCTTTCTCATCAACTACTCTAAAACTTTAAGATCTTAGTTCTACACATGCAAAGCCGAACTTCTCTTGTACGTAAATTTCGTTTAGATATTGTTTTATTTTACTATTTATTTATTATTTTTATTAAAACACTCACAGCAATACATGCATAAGGCTTCGTAAATCGAGTAGTCGAACTGCGTTATGCTTACTGCATCCATACGAGTGCATTATGCTTAGTGCATATATACGAGCGCATTATGCTTACTGCGCATATACATATGAGCGGCATCTTCTTAATATGAGTAGGTACAGTAAGTCCGTTATCTGGAGGCAGTTCCGGACACCGGACATCTCTGGACAATGCATGCAAGCAGGAAGCTGACGCGGCGACGCTGCTTCACTAGCCTCCACGAGTCCACGTCAGTTGGCGCTGGGCAGCCTTCGTGTTAGGTGGAGGCGTCCAAATACGAGTCACTCGGGAAATTTGGTTCTCGCCGGTGTGGGCAAAGAAATGCTCTGACAAACATCGCTGCACATTCTGAGGAGAAAGTTTCTCAAACGTAATTACCGGTATTTTGTTGGCATATTCTGTAGTATCATTAAATGCTAGCTGCGAAGCGTCATTGAAATTAATCGTAATAAGCGATATCACGAGTTAGTACAAATTCGGTGAAGAAATTTTGTAAATGATGTATAATTCTGATATATTTTAACTGTGACTTTCGAGTGAGTATCGTGATTTTACTCGCTAGATTTCGCTAAGTGAGAAGTTGGCAAAATTCAGTACGAGCTGGCGAACTGAAACTTAAGCTGAAATTTGAATAAATATGCCTGGAACATCTTATAAGATACAGAGTCATTTGTCCCTTTTGTCATTTGTTAAGATGAATTTGCTAAGACTTCTTGCCTCGGACCTTTCATACCTAAATTATCATGTGCGAGGATGACAATGAGAGATGAATGAGGTTAATGAAGAGCTTGATAGGCACCGAGTGCCATATTGCAGCTAACTACTTCCATGCAACTCATCAAGACTTATATTCAAAATACAGCCATTAATATGCTGAATGTTGCTTTGAAGTCAATGTATGTAGACTGTAGTCTACATACGTCTTGGAAGGGTTAATTACAAAGCTGGAAAACACTAGCTGCTTAGCTTCATTCAACACAGCAGCGCTGAGCTCCCTAGACGCCGTTTCAAAAATTGTGTTATCGCATTTCTGTTCCATGATAAACCAGCCCTCGTAGAGGCTGAGCTTTAGTTGGTGAAGGTTAGGATGTTTGTGCTGATTAGGATTATTTTGTCACTGTCACTTGCTCCTCGGAACAACTCTCCATGTACCTGTTGTGATCAAAGTCTCTCTAGTCCGGGCGAGGGACAATTGTTTTCATACAACCAACAACATCTAATGTCATGTCGAAACGCTGGCTTGTTCTTTTAGGGCAGTAGCTGTGTTTTAATGTCTCTAAAATTTGATAGATTTTTGACTATCCTGCTGCAATGTACTTCACAAATGTATAAATCTTGTGAAATTATCAGATTTTCTTCCGATAATTTTGTCGCTCCTATATTTGAATAACATGACATTCTCTTTCTGTCATTCTTTCGGCATGGAAGGCAAGATCTATCATATCGTTCGTTCCAGAGCTCTCCTCCTTCGGTGTGATACAGTTTTAAATTAACAAAACTTGATTCGCCATCGCAGGAGTGTGTCAATTCTTCCTACCTTCAGGTAAAGTTGAGTTTTATCACGTTTAGAAAGAACTTAAAAATGACTGTTCTTCCGATGGGCTCGTCCATGCAGTCCCAACAGCTAGCCATTTCCATCTTTTTCCTCATCGGACTAGCCGAACTTCCACAATTTATGTGCCTTTCATGGTACTGCTATTGTTCAGCAAAGATAAACAAAGGATTTTGGTAGAGATTAAATCGTTCCTGCAGTAGATGGTGTTGTTTATGATTGAAAATAGGTAAGTTTTAATTCTCAGTGAGCTACGGCAGGCCGCAAATCTGGACCCTTGGCGGCCTTTAACTAAACTGCTAAATGTCAGCGTTCACCAAACGCACAGTTATGAGGATTGAAGAATAATTAGGAAAACCAAAGCACCTGCCACAACCGTCTGCTGTTGTGCATCAGGGCCTACAGAGGTGTCTGCGGTTGACTGGTGAGTGGCCTTCGTTTAGTAAACCCGAGTTCATTTCCGTTCTTCGGACTCGGGAAATCAGGACTCTGTTATTGCTAGCGCTATGTATTCTATACCGCAATCTCACTCTCAATTGGTCAATAAATAGCTGAATAGTGGTTCACAAAATTAGACATTAGTTTGCCGTCGGGTGCAGATTATGGTTTTCAAGGTGCCTAAGGTTTTCACTATTTTTCATGAGGAGCCTATGGTTTTCAAGTAAGACTATTCTTTCTAAGACTTTTCCAACTCATTTACTGTGCGGATCTTCTGAACGCAGAGTTGTTGTTCAGTACCATACTCATGTTAGACTCATTTTTAAACTCCTAAACAACGAATGAGAAACGATTTATGACGGACATGCCTGTTCTCGGCCATGTTGCGTTCCAGAAAGCAGCGAGAAAGGAAAATCCGAAATTCTTTCACCAGAACTTTGCATGATGTCTGTTCACTCGAATGTTACGTACCTATTATTAATTTCCATGATTTCATATGCTCTGAAATGTGAAGGTGACCGTACTTTCGATCTAATGTTGATCTGCGTGATCGCGCTGAGCTCCCCTTACGACTAGACGAACGACCGTTTCCGAGACTGCATCCTCTGTTTTTCTATAAGATTCTGTGCGCTGGATCACCGGGCCTTAGGGAAATTAAAGCAGAGTTCAGATGTGAATTTAATACTGGTTTGCATGGAAAGTAAATTTAGAGTAGCTGTTCTGTTTCTTTTCGACACAGGATCCTTCTTATTCTCTTGAAGCTGTATTTTGAGGCCTTGTTGAACATGATGTGCATGGTAAGAGGTAGAAATGAAACATGCTAGTAATAGGGGCTGCTAGTAGCAACAGCGGTGTACGATTTGCAAGAGCTTGTGAATTTGCACTCGTATTTTTTCTTGCCATCGCTGACGGTATTTCTGAATGGAGTCATTTTGAATAATAATAATACTGATTGTTCATTGCAATTAACAAGCTTGGTACGCGTATAAACGTGTTGTACCGGTTGACAGAGTGGGCACCGAGTTGGCGAATACGAAACGCAATACAGCAGCACCGCACAATCAGTCTGTCACGAATTGCAGATAATTTAAGTCGTAGCGTGTCAGTCTCCGGGACGTGAAGTCCTTTATCACATTAATCCTTTTCAGTGCAACACTACGACGTTGGTAGCCAGCTACACAATGGACTAATGTATTTCAAGAAACTCTAGATATTGAATGGAATATGAGAAAGTCTTAGCCTGTGGCCAAAGCCCTAATCAATTAAATGAGAACAACAGTTGAGAAATCATAGTACGTTCTTAACTGACCAATTTGTCAGTGTGTTTACTCTATCAAAGGGATGAACTTGCAGTGTGTTTGTACAAATTTTAAATTGTGAATTCAACATTGTTTCGTCTACAAAAAGTCATCGTATAATTCATGTTATTGCAACGTAATTCAGCACAGTCAGCTGATGGCAGAATTGCTCCATTGTGTGGCACATTCCTCGAAAAAGAACAAGATTCATAAACTCGATTATACTGATAGCATAAAAAAACAATGTCTCTACTTCCAGTCACGATAGACAATAAAGTATTCAAACAGAATTTAGCACTCTGCGTGTCTCACAGCAAACCGTAAACGAATACATCTCTGTTGGGTTAAAAAACAACATGCCTTCCCTAAATGTTGTCGAGTCCTCTTTTCTTGAACTAGTTGCAATCCTTCAAAAGAGCTAGAAATACTAGATTCTGAATATTATGATGCAAATTGAAGAAATCAAGTAAGTTTATTTAACATGTATGATACGCTCTATATACGATAATGTATTCGCATTAATATTAAATCTGATTTCAGTGCATGTGTTATTATTGGACAAATAAGTTGGTGCACGCAGAGTAGGCTTCCCAACTACACTTCCGTAAATATTTCCAATGTCTTTAATTGTTTTTATTTTTTCAAATTCAATATACGATCTGTAGTGAAAATCAATTGATATTATTTCCGAAACACTCCCTCATAGATGTTTGTAATGCTAAAATTATCAATATTCCATCACTTCATAAACTTGGCGCAATTGCGTACATGATCTTTCATTTTGCATGCGGCAGTTAGAATAATCATCTTTCGCCATCAAATGTATAAAATGAGAAGTTTTAGCACATAAAGGATTAATTTGAAAGCTTGCTCGGCAAGGTTAAAACTCACAAATACTGGTTATTGTTTTTTACGCTGAATTCTTTGGGAAATCCTTATTTTTCTGAATATGCATGGATTGTTCTCATACAACAGACTACAGTTTATATTTTTCAATGAATCCTGTTTCGACTGTGCACTAAACACAACGCTCATCACATCTTCGTATGATGGTTGTGGTAGGTTACCAAAAATTTTAATGAAGACATTGAAGCTCTTACAATCATACAGTACCAAACGCAACTTTTTAAAACGTCGGGAAACGGCTTCAAAGTTAAAGAACTTTGAAACCCATGCATCTCTGAAGGTCACCTAGACTTGCATTGATTTTTGACCCTTTTACGACTGTCTTTCTGTACCGGCGACTTACTTTCCAGATAGAGGAAAGTTTGGGAATGGAAGTGGTATACATAACTCGTTTTTGGGTATATATAGCCCTTGGTACCGAATGATTCTAAAGGCCTCATATGATGCACTGGCTTGAACAATGGACAACAGGCTTGTAGACTTTTGAATTCAATAGAAAACTGAAGAAATTTCTACGAGCAACGAATAAAACCTTTTGAATTCATCTAGACTTGTAGCATTTTGTTAAATTATTATCTGCAACGACAAATCAACAAACTTTACACTATATGGAGGTTATTTTTGTTACCGATGGATGTTTTTTTTTGGACGATGTGTACATATTTATTAAACATGCAGGGCAAATTGCTCGTTACGTATCTCTAATGAATACCTGTAGAAGGATTTTGAAATTCAATATTTTCATGCTCTATTTTTGAATTGAAATGAAGCTTAAAATTAATGATGGGGAGCTCACAATTGTATTAAAATAAAATATTCTAAGTTATTATAGACAAATGCGTCGACCTGTTTCTGTTATAAGATATAATACGCTCCAAATACTATGATACTTGAAGAAAATTTTGTTTTTTCATAACCATAAAATAATTGAATGGTTAGTGACTACCCTAAGCCAGTCTGTAATTAATGGTAAAAGTTCTGATTTTGAAAATGCGATTATTCTCCTGTTATGAACATCCTCTTGGATGAATGTTATGAAAATTGCCATATAACTCCTCTTTCGCTATTCAGTTTCATAGGGACTTGAGAATAAGGCAACCTCCTATTCTCTTGCATTGCATCTGGCGAATTGGCTCAGTAATCCACACTGGGAATAGAAATTGACGATCAACTGCACGATGATATCTTGGTAATATTTTGAATGGCTTAGTTTCCACTAATACGGAAGAGTGTTTTTATCTTAAGTATTTATCCGATTAAGGTTGTTGAAGAGTAATCCCTCGATTTGCAACACACATGTTCAACTTAATTGCTTCAACAAGTGCAGATAAAACATTGGGAGATGTATCAAATTACAGGTTTCTTGATTCGGCTATGTAAAATCCAAGCTGTATTTAATAAATGAATTAAAAAAACACAGTAGCTACAGAGAAAATAACGAAGGAATTGCAACAACTGCTTGTTTCTTGTGCAATGCTTTGGAACATTGTAGATGACGCTGTGAAGTATCTCAATTCCGTCACTAGTTGACAAGGTCCTACTCTACGGCAGGTGTACAAAATGTCCTCGGTGTTCCTACTCTCAGCTATATTTTCTCATGAAAATACGTTAATTTTTAGTGATGTCTCAGTTATTAGATATTCTGCAAGATGAAAAAGAAAAGAAGCATCAATTGGTATGTTTTTTGTCAACTAAGACTGAGTGCATCAGCTGGTTTAAACTATATCATATACTAAGTCTTGATAGCTCACAGCAAAAAGGCATGTTTGAACTTAACTCGCTAGTGAGCAATTTGATCGTGTTGAAAGTATTTTATTGCATTTTAGTTGGTGTTAATGCAATGCTCCTTCACCGGAGGCCAAATAGCTTCCGGGACACTGAGCTGGTATGATATAAATTCAAATTTAGCTTGGTGAAAATTCAGTTCAGAACCGTAGTCGAAGCCGTGGAAGCTTTAACACGTTGCCTCCGATTGCCTGACTGGTGTAAATCTTCACTTTGTACGCATAGTCACTAGAAGGATCTGAAAAAATTACAGAACCTAACTTCAGTGGTACGCATACGTACCACTTCGGAGTCAACGTGTTAAGTGTGTTCTCAGAATTGATGATTGTCAGAAGATGATACAGAAGCCGGAAGACGTGCTGAAGCCCTGACCAGTGGCCGCAGGCTGTTGGGCGTACGTAGGATGAAGAACTTGTGAAATCTGGCCGGTGGAGATTTCCAATTCTTCACTTGTACATACGCACTCGAATTAAATTAATTTCTAAAAATTGTACAAGTCCAGGGAATCCTGAGAAGCCTTATTCTAGTCGAGGTCAAGTTTAGGTGCAATATCTTCTTTCAAAAATATTTGAAATGTCTCAAAACGAAATATTTCTTATGCATTTATGTACATCAAGAAGGAAAAATGTGAAAACATGTGTATATCAACTGACTTTGTTCGTGTATTCTTAGAGATTATGGGAAGATCATCCAATAGAGTTGATTTTCCTAAATGTTTCTAACGTCATATTATGACTGCTTAAGAGCAGCAAGAGGGAGGTACTAATACTTAATTCCTACAATGTTTCATAGCCGTTTAACGTCACAGGTTCTATACTGGTACGCGTATTTACCTTGAAAATTCGTACGTCGCTCTAGCCATTCATATTTAAGGTTAATATTAACCAACTTTCACTTTAGTTATCAAACACAGTGCTGAATTTTGAACCATACAAATATTTTGTTTTTAGTGTACCATAGCAGGTTACATTCATCTAGACAGGAAGTTACGAGCTTCCTCTAAGTGTAGGAAAATTTTAAAATTCAATATTTATTTGAGCTCTTTTCTTTTTTTACAGAAAGGTTACAGTATACTTTAGCAAGAATAGCATACCAGTGTTTGCATGAGACTTTAATTGATGCTCTCTCCTGCCGAACACGAGTACAGTTAGGAATGTCTATCATGTATGAATAATTTAGCGCTCTCGTACGATGTGTTGTATTTTTCTCTCTAGCATACACAACAACCGAGTGTCTTCGCTTTATGTTATGTTTGCCTCTTACAGATGCTCACTCCTTTTCGACGTAGCGGTCTATAACAACTGAAATACTGAAAAATTTCTGCTCGGGAGGTGCCGCTTTATTCATCAAGTTTCGCTTTGATGATCGCCTTTATTGAGCAGAAACAACTGTTATATTTTAAACAATCGTTATGTATGAAATACAGGTTGTTTTCATTATGTGCTACAATACATTTTCTGGCTTCCATCCCATACTGAATGTTAACTGTTGATTCACATCAATTTTGTTCAGTGGCGTGTGTTGACATGGAGTCAGAGCTGTTCAATGCCTGCACTGACTTCTCTTGCATTCCTACGTCGCTTATTGCAGCTCTCAAGAAGGGTGGAGCAGTAAAAAATCTTGCAGCAGTGAGGGGATCTGTACGATTTGTATTTCTAAAACCTCGTATATGTTAATCTATTTGTTACAAGTAGCTACATGTGTCATCTGCGTGTAACTCTGACATAAAATTAAAAATATATGGTTTCAGGAATGAGTACAAGTTGAAGGATTTCAGGATTTTACCGCTTCGAGTTTGTTTTGCTAAATAACGGCTTAAAGTATTAATGCAAATCCGTTTTCTTCCGTCTCATTTGTGTCGTACGATTTGAGGGATCATATTATTCAGAATTTACAGTAAATAATTTTCGTGAATTTTTCTATGACGCTTTGAGAAACATTGTGAAAATCTACGTAACTGGATACTAATTTCTTAATAAAAAATTAGATTAAGAAATTAGTATCCAGTTAAGTAGTATAGTGTATATATATGTGTGTGTATATATATATATATATATATATATATATATATATATATATATATATATATATATATATATAATGATCTACAGATAGCGATATTAAAACACTTCATAAAAAATATTTACTCGCTATATCCTAATGAAACAATGGTTTCTATGCTCCTGCAGAAATCGAGTATTCATGTAAAGTGGCACGAATTTCCAAATTTCATATCATCGTGAAAGTGGCATTTTCAGAAATAGTCCAAGTACGCAAACCTTGTTGCAATTTCGAACAAAAATCTCCATTTCCTGAACAACGCACATCATTTATCACCTTCACATACGGACAGCTCCAGAGCATCGAGCAGGTACGTAGATCAGAATAAAATGCTCCCCCAACCATCCACGTCAAGTGCCTAATATTCTGGCTGTTAGTAGAATTGAGATGAGACTTAACCAACAACCTTCAATTCGACCTTAGGTTTGAAGTTAGTGGAATTACGGAATCCAGACAACAAAACATTAGTTGAACAAAATCCAAAATCCTGTATTAAGCATACTGCAAACATGTTGGGCTTAAGCTACGGAACTGTCTGGCTAATTCTGAGAAAACATCTCGAGTGGATGACTGACAGGCCATACCTGACGTAAATTCTCACTCTGACAAACAAGCAAGCCTTGTTGGCGGCTTGCATTTTTTGGCTCAGTTTCGGGGGTACTGGTTCCAGCGTGTAATCTGGCCCGATGAAAAATGATTTGCTCTGCACCAGTCACCAAACAAACAAATCAACAGGTACTGAGCCAGCCAACCGCCACACTGAAATCGAATGGAAGGAGGCTCATGGAGTAAAAGTTTTGTCCAGCGTGGGAAGGATCCTCCATGTGGTTTGAAGGAACCGGTGGCTCTAATGTGACTGGAGAAAGTCCTAAAAAATACTGTCTGGCATGCAGTTCAGGCTGTGGCCTTCATATGTCAGTACTTCAGCATGACGGCACCATCTGCCATGGGATTGCTCTGTATTTTCAGTTATCTAAGTTTAGATATGGATTTCATTATCATTGACCCCATATTCTCCAGACTTGTCCCCTCTTTATTTCTCTTTCGGGGCCTAGGTCATGGCACACATTATCTGGTGTCAACCAAGCATTTGGACAGTTTGTCAGAATTGAAACGATTTCGCAGCCAACATCAGTAAGGATGCCGGACAGATTGGCAAGCTACGCAAATCAAAGGTGTGCAGGAATCAACTTGGAGAGGAATTTGAATATTTGTAGCACTAAATATTTGTTCAACTTATGGTGGACCATTACACCCATTGTTTTATTAAAATATATACATAATATTTTTCACGAATTATTATTTTGATATCACTATTTCTAGCTTAAACTATGACTTCTAAATTAACTGGTTTGCAATGTTGCAATTTTATGCACATGAAGCGTTGTGTAATTGTCTAAAAAAAATTTGGAGCTACCGTTGCGTGGTGTAAAACGGGGACGGTCTTCAAACATTTCGGATAAGACAATCTTTAGCTATATTTGATTTATTTACTTTGCATTTCAAGGGCTACATGAAAAGAGTGTCATCATTTTTAGATTGAGTATTTAGTATGGAAAGACAGGCACGATTCGTGCCCTATTCTCGGCAAATGTTTGTTTATTGTCGAGGTACCTATTGGAGATTTGTGCATGAGAAGTAGTGTGTGTTGAGCAAAAAAAATGCGTTCTACTTTGTTAATACTTCAAACCCAATAACCTGTTTACCGATTCCTAGTGTTCGAATGGCTCTTTGTTCATAGGTGTGAACTAACGTAAAGGTTTGAAAGTGGTAGCTTAAAATGTAGAGGCATCTTATGCTGTACTAAAGTCGATGCTAAATATTTTTTGATCATTTCCTGTGGACTAATGCTCTTTATCAGAAGCATGTCTACAGCTTTCCACTCGTGTGTTTGCAACACCTACTGCAGGAATGTGTGATGTCCTAACTTTGTTGGGCTTGTTAGGTAGGCAAATTGACATTTTATAAAAAAGGTTCCCCATCGGAATTATTCCTACATTTTTTGTTGTCTTAATTACTTGCACAGGTTTTTTTCACAACAAACAAACCTAAATGTTATGCGATCTCAAAAAGATATGGGATTCATATATTTCTTTTATAAAATTGTTTTGCAACTAGAAAAACGTGACGAACAGCCTAAAACGCCATTGCGTCTATGCAACGTCCACTAGCTCGTATACATACACAGGGGTCAAAAAGTGTGCCTGCCGTATCTCCCTCTTTCAATAAAAGAGGCGAATTCTCAGTTCGATATGAAATAGGGTCCTAAGCCAGGTCTCCCTCAAGTCACTGATGTCTACGTTTGGAACTAATATTAGAATGACTGTGTGGTCCGCACTCAGCCAGATTGAATTGCAGCGCTGCATTACACCAAGAGCCGCAATTTGTGATACGGTCACTGCACGCATTTTCCGTTGGAACTTGAGTGATTGTGAATTGAAGTGCAGATCCAATAGAATTACTTCACATCCAATTTTTGCATTATCAGTTTGTATTGAAAGAGCGCAAGGTAATCCTGTTCTTAGTTTTTCCGTTCTTAAAGTACCTGAGGACATTTCCTGCAAAATTTATCTATGAGGAAAGTGTTCTACAGAATAATACGCTCCATGAACAAAAAGGGTGACACCAGATTGATTTTTATTTCACATTGTAAAGCTTGGTGTTTTTCAGATTCGTCTCTTGGCACTCGTGTGAGAATGAGCGACGTACTCTGTATACGTATTTCTCGTACATAGAGCGACTGTGGACGAGAAATCCCGCTGTGGACTTGCTAGGTAACACATTTTGGTAGACTAATTTTTTGAAGTAATTTTCTTACCTTGTAAAAAGCCAGCCGTATCATCGAACTGATATCCTGTACTCACACCTGCCGTTCGTTTCATTCTTGAATCGTTGATATAATTAAGATCTTTCTACTCTGCTTGAAATGCTCTGTTATTGGGAGTTTTGTGTAATTTCAAGACTCACCATACGCAGGAATGTTTAAATTATTAACGTAGTCATTTTAATGAAATTGAAAAATATTTACCCTACTTATTCCTTTCAAAATAACGCTTAAATTCTTCTATAGGTTTGAATGTATGGCAAAATGTTGAAATTTTATTATGTAGGTCAAGTTATGGAACAATTTTAAACTGATAGTTACGACCGATAGAAAGTTATACCTTTTATACTTGTTATTAAAAGTAAACTTTTTGCTGTTAGTGACAACTCTAGAGTAGGGAAGATTGTTGGTTTGTGGTACTATTTCCTCACTGAAGTACAAAATAACTATATTTTGGCTAAAATAACTGTATATTTTGGCTAAAATAACATTTGCCCGATTCCAGTACCGTCGATACTGACCAAAGTTCAAATAGATCTGACAAGTGCCAGAGACTTGAACCTCGACGTGGGTGATATTTGGGTGTAGCTTTGATTTGGATCAAAACGGCTGCTTGAAAAGCAGTGCCGAGTTAGTGTAGAACGAAGTAAAACTAAATACACGCACGAACTTTAACTACTTCATATCTTTGTTAATAGATATGCTCACTATGTCCCCATGATGGTGACAGCGAGTTGATGCTTATGATGTAAAGTTACAATATTTTGAAATAATGAACTACGTACGACTAGGAAAAGGTAAACTTCGAAAGATATCAAATTCTAGTAGCTCAATCGTTGTCAGAAGTGTTATTTCTGGAGAGCATGATCTCGACAAGCCGAGTTGAAAGAAGGTTTCTTCTGTTTTTGAAGATTTTTACAGTAAATTCATATTAAATGTATAAAGTTCGGCCTTCCGTGAGGAAACAATCGGCTCAGCAACGTTTTTGAGTGTCTCAGATGCCTTTGCTTGAGGTTTTTGCTGAAAGGAGCTCTTCCTCAAATCAGGACTAGAGAACGAACGGGAAAAACTGACGGCCAGTGCTAGCTATACTCTGTGACTCACGCTAATAGTCTACTTACTTTTAAAAATCAAAATTCCTTTTTCCAGTGACAATTTGTTTTAGATGTAGCAATTTATTAAATAGTGTATGGCAACATTTGTTTACATTCTTTATTTGATTTTATGTTCAAGGTGTCACATTATTAACTTCTATTGATTTCCCTAAAGTTGCCACCTAGTCGATCCTACTGGTGACGGAATAGGGCAAGTTCGTCTTATTACATAGCTTATATGATAAAAAGTAATTGAAAAATTTTATCAGTCTTATAAATAATTGTAGAGTAAAGAGTACAAGATGCAGACAGAACTAAAAGAGGGAACATTATGAAGCAGTTAAAATGTGTCTCAGAAAATTGATAAATTCAACAAAGGTCCGCTATGGATAAGGATAATTTTTCTCTAGTTAATAGTAACACGTGGCTAGAAATGAAAGTCTTCATTTAAATAGTTGAATCGACTAAAGTCATGCCTCAAAAGTCGAACAAAAATAGCGCTGCTATTTACGGGAGAAAGTCGTGCTCATTTCTAGGGCTTTGATTTCCTGCGCGATTGTTCTAGAGCCCAAACAGCGCCTCCGCATAGGTCCTTCCCTGCTGAGTCCTTTTTACAGTCCCCTACTTTCCTTGAGTTTTCTGTCTTTTTTGCTGCTCCGAAGACTGGTCCTCAAGTGCACGTTTTGAGGAGGCTCTCAAATTTTCCTCTCGTATGGCAATTCACTTCTGCTCCTGCAGCTGTGCTCCGCTCGTCCAAGCTGAGGAAAAACACGCGCTCTGTGTCATCAAAGGAAGCAGTTTCTTGGGAACGAAACCCTCTTATGTTTTTCCTTATTTTCACAGCAAAATGCTAAGCTCTGTAAAATGTTTGAGACCACCCGATTTTTCCTCCATAATTGAAATCTCTTGAAGGCCTCTCACTTCTCTGACGCTTTTCCCATCCTCCCTTCTTTCTAATCTCGCCTGAAGACTTTAATTTAAAAAAAAATTAGTTGAAGGTTTATTACCACTCTCTTGGGTTCTTGCGATGTGTTCTGGCTAGGCTGTTTTTCATGTAATGAAATTTGGAACTTTCTTAGTATATTTGTGCATGCGTGTCTTTGAAGCTGCCCTCTGTTTAGTGTCTGTGGAAACTGCAAGTGCTAATTTAGTTAGAATGAGTCCCAATAGCAGCAATTATAGTATCAAAAATCTTTTGCTCATATTATTGAGTACCAGTTAACTCATTGCTTTTAATTTTCATTAAAAACTTCGTCTGATTGCTCAAGCGTTGCGCGAGTCTTTATTTTGGCGAATACGTCAGAGATTTGGCTATGTTGTGGTTACTACTTTGCTCGGCGCACGTGCTGGATCATCACACGCATGCATCAGGGCTTCAAAGCTTTGTCAATCATTGTTTGAACTTGTGTCTAGAGCTTATATTCGCCTTAGATTTATAAAAAGTTTTCAATATTGATCATGCGTTTATCACATTAACAATCACAACTTTACCAGTTTCCTTGCGTGATGCTGGGCAAATGACGACTGCGCCGTGTTCACTAAGCAACGACAACTTAGGACACTTTTTAATCGGTATGAATTGCATCTGAATGTATGCTTACTACAGTTTTATTATTGTTTTTCGGAGAATTTGATAATTGCTTCGTTTTGCACAAGTTAAAGGGTCTTACAATCCTGTATCTCTTTCGAGCTCCCCAAGGGGAGTGCACTGAAGAGAATTGTCCTCCAACTTATCTTGCGGACTTAACGCCCTATGGGGGATTTGCAGGATCCCCAAGTTTTACTTGGTGGCAGGAGGGGAAGAGTGTAGGGCTCCCAAAACTCCTCATCGGTATCCCATCGTAGAATCAACATCACTTGGTGCAGGCATGAGGACATTCTGGGCATTGTGGTGTAATAAGGAAGGCTTTATATTGTCTTTATTTACAAACTGTGGCATAATTTTCGGACGCATTTGTAGATTTCATAATAAAAAATGAAGGGAAAAAACATGTGTATTTTTTTAAATAGTGCATTTATTGTGTTCCTTCATTTTGTTTTTAGTTGTCAAAATGAATTAGACGGGTGAGTATCAGGCTCTCCTCAATTAAGCCTAAGATTATGACAGACTGTTTTGCTGCACACTGTACTCAATTTTTACTCTCTCGCGAAGAAAGCCGCCTTTGCGTGAAACCAACCTTATCGTCGATGTTTTGGGGACTTTTTCTGTTTATTTTCTTAAATTTTTCGGTACGTTGATCTACTTGTGGCCTATGTTTAAGTAATCATTAACACATTTCCTACTAAGTGACCCACCGGTGGGTCACTCAGGTTAGGTTCAGTACTTTTTTCATAACTTTCTAGAGACTGTGTACAAAGTACAGATTTGCACCGGCTAGGCAATCGCAGGAAATATGTTAATCAGATAAGGTGATTAAACACATTTTAGAACATTAATAATTCTTGAATATTTCTTGGCTATAATTACAGATTCAATCATTTCCTATTGAAGAAGTTGGTGTTATGTTTTATATGAGAAACAGAAGAAACTAAAATAAAGTATAGAATTTATTCGCCAAAAATGTCTATGAATTGTTTGCAATCTTTTGAAGGTAAACCTGCGTGTTCTAGAAATGGCAAACCATTGTGACAAAACTTTTAGAATTTTAGTTCTTGTATTTTGAGATTTGTGTCATCTGAAGTTGTGTAAATTTTTGTCTTGCTGAGTCGATTTCCACCAGTTCGTGCGAAAAATAAATTCCTCATCTCATGAAGTCTGATGAAAAGCGTCAGTGGGACGCCTGTTGGTGTGCCACCGTCTCAACACATCCTGTTTCTGTTGGTTGATCTGCTCCTCATTGTCCACTGTTCTGTCGTAAGTGCATCGCAAAAGAAATTGCATTTTTTCGCTTAACTTCAGCCTGTGAAATAAGATATTATATACATGTACTGGATTTTGTTCCACAACTTACCAAACTTTCGTTTCATGTTATATGTGTTCATGTATTCGTACTCCAATAAATTTTTTACTTGTGTCGAAAGGACTAATGATCCTAATCATGAAGTTCAAACCGATTTTAAACTTAAAATTAATTTCTCTTCGTTTCATTGCCAGTAGGAATAAAAAAGCCAGTAATACAGCAAAATATCTAACTTCAAAATATATCCGCTAGTTCCTCAGCGAAGTATTAAATAATTGTTTCACATATTTCCTCAGCGAAAAATTTCACCGATTGAGAAATCAAATTAAGGATAGTATACGTTATAAGTGTTCAAGTGAATTTTGAGCTACAATTCATTCCCATTGCGCTACGCTTTACTCGTTCGTATGTATAATAATGTGTTCGACATTATTGAATCATTTGTTCAAATTTTATTGGCGCAACTGTGTCTGCTGTGTGATATCACTTCGAAGTTTTGTAGTGGGCACATGGCAGCTGCTAATTTACTGCTGTTTTTTCCGTATTAATAGCAAATGAAATTTTGTTACCCGTGTCTTCATCTTGTTCTGAAAGTATAGTAACAAGTTCAACACCACGGTTCGATCTTCGTATGGCCATTTTGATTTAAAGTTTCATTGTGACGGCTCTCTGTAACACAGGAAATAATATGTATGTATGTATATATATATAATTATATAATTATAATTAAATATAATTATAATTAATATATATAATTATATAATTTCGTATGGAGCAATATTCATTTTAAAAATTTGAACGACTAGTTGCTACATGAAAAAAAGGTTCACAGTCAATTTGTTTGTCAATTAAACTCCATTCCCAGTTACAATAGAATATGTATGGCAACAGGAAAGAGCTGTTTGGTCCATTATTGAGTTGCTACCCAAGTCTCATGCCGTAGTTTGCTGTATTACGGTTCTAATGAAAATGTTTACAGTTAATCTTACGTCCCGCTCCACGACTCTGGCGTTGATGACCAGACGTCAAATTAATTACCTCCGACAAAAATTCCAACACGCACGAGAAACAGATTAGTTAAATTCCTGGGTCGATTTAATGTAACGTTAAGAGGAGTATTTTAAATTCACCTCTAAGAGAACATCGACCTAAGCCCTAACAGAAAACCAGTCTCAAGAAATGTTAACTTAAGTTTTAGTCGACAGGAGTGACATAGTTTATTAGTTCGATTCCGAGCCTAGTTTTTACTACATTATAGTGTTATCAACTGTTAGAAATTATATTGTTTCCAACTCAATTATTTGGTTTAATGGTATTCCATGAGGGAGAGATAATACATTTCATTTTTGTATTTACTATTGCAGATGGTCTTCACAAGATAGTCTTAGTAAACGGTTATCTCAATCCAAGCACTACCACATATTGACTACTTCACATATTAAATTGGTGAAAGTAATCAATACTCATCAAATCAATAATTTTGTCTATACAGCGATACCTCGACATACGAATGTCCTAACTTACGAATTATTTAACATACGAATGGTCATTTAGTTCAAATTTCCGTCCAACATACGAATGTTTTTGGTTCAGATTTCCATGGGCAGAAATCTGAACCAAATGATCATTGGTATGTTAAATAATTCGTAAGTTAGGACATTCGTACGTCGAGGTACCACTGTACTCTCAATGGGGAATGTATATTCTATTGTATTTAATCACAGACACCTATTGACTTTTTCCTTTTCAATATATTGAATTCGTTGGTGCCTCTGTTTGAATATTACTTTACCTCTTGGTTGTCATCTATCGCCTTTGCATTCGCAAGCATGCGTGTTAGCTATGTAAATTAGAATTGTTGGCGGACGACAGCTCATTATTGACAGTAATAGACTCTGTAAGAAGCAGACCAGCCTTGCGAGACTAGCTACCGTTGATGATAAGGTGTTCGTGCATATATTTTTAATCCCTGGTTTTCTATGTCAACAACTTTAATGGAGTATAAATCCATTAATGAGTGAAGTGTGGCAGTCCAAGTGAGGGAGATACTTGCTAGACTTGATATAGTTCAAGTAGAGGGTGTCCAAAAGTCACTGTGGACTTGAATTTTATCCTTGGCATTAGTAAAGGCTTGGATTGATCATATTTATTTAAAAGTTGAGATTTCAACATATCTGGTCATAACAATCTGTCCAAGAACACAGTGTCTTGACACCATGTGCATCCCAGATTAATTTATACTTCCATAAGATAAGCGTACCTGAATCTTGCTTATCATATTTTTTGTTGAAACAATTGTTTTTTTCAGTATATTGTTGCCTAATAAATTAAAAGAAGGCCGTTATATTTTGAAATTACCGTTGCAAGGGAAATTACAGTTATAACATTGCAGATGAAGGAAGGAAATTGGAACATAAATATTTTATCGTAAGTATTCAAGCTTTCTACTCGTTCATAGAAGAAATGGGCGCAAATCATCTTCAAACTCTAAGCTCCAGTGCTTGACTGAGTTCTTGGAAGTGAAAAAACAAACAATAAGCACCAACTCACAATTTTCAGGCCCGGTAAAGGATATGAACGTTGAAAAGAATACCACAGAATAACTTTATAAGCGCTTCAGTTCTGTGAAGTGGACATTTTTGTAAGATCTTATGTAGATGAATGGATTCGTTTTGCCGCAATGCGCAACACCGTGATAACCAAGTTTACGTTTTTCTCCATATTTTCTCTGCATTTTCTAGCGTGTTAGTCTGAGTTTCGTTTTACACGCTCGTAAATCAACGTCAGAGCGAGATTGGCGAGAAATACTTCATCGGAAGTAAAAAACGAGTCGGAGTTTACTCTGATGTATCGTTATATCTGCTCTTTGATCTTTTTGTGTTTCTTTTATGTCTTCTTGCAACTGAAATGAGACCAGCGAGTTCAGATGGATATCATAACAATCATTTGTCCATCGAGATGTTATCTCTTTTTCCATGTACATGACTGGTTTTATTAAAATTTTTCTGTACTCTGGACATCGATAAGGACTATTCTTAATAATTTCTTTACATTAGCAATCAATTGTAGCACTTTCTTAAATGGTAAGATTGATAGTGTTTTTGATTACTTACAAAACGACATGTTGTAAAGATCTGGAATAAGTATAAGTACGATTTCTCTTTGAACATCTGTCCAACGTATTTTTAAAAATATTCAAAATTTATAATTTGCTTATTAGACAAAAAATCAAATTTAGACGCGAATTGGAGAAATAGAATTGAGAAATAACCTATACATTGAATTTTTTTAACAATTGTCTAGGCTGGAATATGTGTAGCGACACAGGAGACATATTCATAAAAATAGAACATTAAACAAACTGATGAAAAAGAGGTTGAATCGAATTGAATAAAACACAGTGTCTGAGTACATTATCTGATAAAAACATGGTAAATGTACTAGGTATGCATTAACAATTTTCACGTTCTCGTAACATTGCAGTGCTTCTTTAACTCTTACCTAAAAGAAAAAAGTAAGAATGAATTGTTAAATACTTTGTGAGCCGGACTAGAGAGGTCTGTACTGTCTGTAGCAGTTGCAAATATGTACGAGTTAGTCTATTTTAGTGTTCACGGTGTTGGAAAAATGTCAAATAAAAGAATTTAAAAATATTTAAAAACGAAACAGTTCAAATGTGTGAACGTTTTTTCACAGCGAACAACATTGTTCAGTTGGTTGAGAAAGCTTTCAGTTTCTCGGTGGTTTCACCAAGGCGAGGAGCAACATAAAGGACTGAATTGTCAGTAATCAGTAAATATGAATACATTACCTGGTTTTATAGAAACCGTATTTGATAGTGTAGAAAGAAAGGCCCCAGTATTGAATATAATTCCAACGTCAAATTACAATACTTTGGACGTCTTAGAACTGCATAGCACATTAGATTGTAATTGCTAGTTGTGTAAAGATCGAGGTTTGCATATGGGTAAGAAGTGCGTTTTTAAATGTAGGTAAGATGTTTGTCATGTATAAAACTGGTCAATATCGAACAAAAATGTTTTTTAAAACAAATTGACAATTGAGAAGAACCTCATTGTAGAGAAATACAGTTAACCTATCATGCAATGCGGTGGTTAAAAAATAATTAGAAACCGGCTGGCTTTAGCGTTAATTTTCTTACCATAATAAATGTTGAGTGGGCTTTTAGGAACTAAAATTTGTCGCCGACTAAGTTATAATAGCACTCAATTATTTGCTGTGAAAGCATCGACGGTTATTGTCAGTCTCATTGAAAATATATACAATAAATTTAAAAATCATTGGAAATATTGTAATTCATAGCTCCTAATTAACAACGCTGAGCTGCAAATATTTTTCAAAAATCTCAAAAAAGGTGAATATTTATCATGGGGTTTAAACATACCTTGTAATTGACTTGTCGGTTTTTGGGTAAACGTAATAGAATGTTGAAAACTGGAAAAGGAATGAATTAAAATGTTTCGTAATTTTGCACTACATTATTTGACCATTTTGGACTGAATTTCTCATACCTGTAATATCAGAGGCCGAAAAAGGTTCATGCTGTTTTTGATAATCGCTTATCTAGAAATATTGAATAACAAATCTTTCACATGACAACATTTTGTAAGTATTGTGAAATTTCTCGTGTATGGAAGCTATTCAACATCAAACACCTGTTTTATCTAGACGTGCACAACAGCGCTGTCTGATGATATTATGATGACATTGAAATTCATAACGAGAACACGTCTTCTTCACAAGTTTTAAATTGGATCGAAAACAGCCGTTACTACGTGGCAAATTTCTACATCTGCTAGAGAAATAACAGTTGGAGATCGTAGGTAGAAACGGGTTTAAGAAATTTTCTTCAGTAGATGAGTCGCTCAAAGATCTGGGAGGTTATAAAGGATTGATTGTGAAGCGTTGTGGACTTCTGTCAAATCAAATCTTAGTCAAATCGGCTCATTTATGCAATAATTCAACGTTAGTGGAGATGACATTCGACAGTCGTTGCCCTGGATAGGAAAAGATCTTCATTGTGGTTAGGTATGACGGTACGAAAAATAAATCCTGGTTTCTTTGATATGCGAGATCATCGCACAATTGTACTTGGTTGCATTTTGCTAAAAAATATAGCATCATAGCATCAATTCCTGAAACCACTTGATTACGTATTGTCAATATTGGATTCAAAGGCCTTTGTGGCGCCATGATGTAAAATGATAATTTTTTTCACGTTCCTAAGTAATGTTCGTAGGAATAAGTTGTATTTCGTTTTATCAGTCATGAATAAATATTTTAAAATTCATTTTTCATCTGAAAAGTTTGAATTTATTATTTAAACTTGTTTGTTAACACTAAATGATAATTTCACAAAATAAAGAAAAAAAGTTCAATGTTATTGCCATAATTCCTTGGCACATGTCATAATCTACCTCTGTTCATTTGACTTCTCACTGTGCTCACATAATTCAGTAGACATTCTCAAAAAATTTTATATGAATGAAAAACAAAATTGACCATAATATGAAATGAAGTCCTAAAATATGTTAATTTCAATTGAAAATATGATAAATACAAAAATCGGTACATTTTTTCGGGACACTCTGTATATAGAATAGAATAAGGTAATAGAAACAAGCCGTTTGGTTCATTTTTAGGCTGCTACCCAAGTTCCATGCAAAGTCCCGTCGAGTGCTACCCGACATCCCCATTTCACACATATTCGTTCAGAAAAGATAAAATTTCGACTCGATAATTTTAGTTTTTTACCCATTTCCTCCAGGGTAAAGTTCGGGATAAGACGAGTTCTTCATTTTTCCACGAGTATCCTTTGCCTTCTTCACAAAAGAAGAGTATTTGGTCGTCCTGCATCAGCGAATCTCGGTAGCTGTCGACCCACGTGCCGGAAAATGACATCTTTTTTTCGTGTGGATGCTGCCTGCATTGTTTCACTGAACTCATTTTGTTCAGCATCTTCATTTTGAAGGATAAGCTCGCACTAGAATTTTCAGATTAGGATGTGCTACCAATTAGAAAGCAATCTCCTGTCATTTGAAACTTGAGTTGTGTGTAGTGATCGTTGCAGGACTTGGGTTCTACTTAACGAACGTTTTATTAAGGTTGCTGAGCCCCCTTGTCGGTGTTTTAAAAATGGTCGAAACTTTGATTCTCCTCCATTCCAGCATGAAGCAATTTTGAACTGTTAGGTCCATTAACCAAGTTAATAAACGATGTAAAATTAAAATGAGATGTTTGTGTGCAGCATGTTATGTCTTACGCAACTTCAAGTCATTGTATGTACATTTCACATATAGATGGTTGTTTTAATCCTACGCCATTGCCAAGCCCTGTGAAAATGGTTCACCGATTCATTCTTTTCCTTCTAATTCGATTAGTGTGTTGTTGCTGTATACTGGCTTGCAAGTTATTTTTATTAATATTATATATGATGGTGTTGTTCAGCAAGTTTGTTGCTGATGGCATTTGTGTCGAATGAGCCTAGGCCCGTAATGTTTGTACTTGAATTGAACTATTAGCATTGTGATAAATTTTTCAATGCCTAATATAGGTCATTTAATATCTTCTGAATTGTCAATGTAGTTCCTAAAATAATGACGTCTTAAAATAATGACTTAAACTAATGACGTCGTCTGAGACGTCGTTCTGTGAGGGCATTTAAGTAACGCCATCTTCATCGAAAGGGATCTAGAGGGCCGACCACTAATGTGGTAACTTCTGTTACAATGGGCTTCTGAAAGTTTAGTCGAATTAAAGAATTCTGACATTTTCCTCGTCTCTATTTTTCACGGTGTCATGAGGGTGATATATTTTGTGAATTCCCTCCTGCTCGAGCATTTTCAATTTTGCATCCACCTCATCCTAAACGTTCCGCATCTTTACACTTCTTACTAGAACACCAAGGAAGTTTCCATTCAGTGATCGTTCCGGCGTTTTCATGCCCGCAGTTTTATAATTTTATGATAACCGTGTCAGAAACTACTGAAACAAGGTGATACATGAAGACCTGATCGAAAATCAATAAGACAAACTTTGATGGTGTAGTGCTCTACCGATCGCTGATCAGGCTGAAGAATAGAATCCGCATCTTCAACGTCGCTTGCGCAACGTGGCTCTTCATGGAGTGCCTAGGCATTGATTACAGTACCTGGGCATGGCTCTCAGGGCTTCGCTCAAATGCAGCTGAAGACATTGATGAGCAAAAATGATTATTCAGGGACGAAGTGTTGTGAGAGATATACTTCGCAGATGCAATTAATAATGAAAAGTCAGCATTGATGTAAGTGATGTGTTCTTGGAGTATTTGTTCGATGCTAGTGTTTTGCAGCCTGTATTTTCCCAATAATAAATTAGTATCGTTCTATTATTTTAATTATTTGTATATTTATAGTGCAGGTCATTAATTTGGTTGAATTATTCTTTATTGCTGCCCGAGCAGGCCATATCGGAAAGTTCATCTTAGAATGCATCCTTAATAAGCAAAAATGTTCTTAGTTGGTACGTATTTCAACTGTTGCTTGAATCATGTACGATTTGAATTTCCATGGGCATAACATGTACAACATGTGATTATTCGTGCGATGTTGTCGTTGATTACTGGTATTCTTATAGACCTGTGCATCACACGGGCAGAATGAACGCTCGGTGCCTGCCTAGCTAATCTGACAGCCTACTAAATCGTACAGCACTCGGGCTGGCTGTTCTCGTTCAGTGGTTGGTTGATAGCATCTCTCTTCTTCGAAAAACCATTCTTCATGAGCTTGAATTACTTTTTTCCTCTCCTTTCTTCAAGAACATAATTTTAAACGACATTTCTTTTAGTACCTATATACTCGTATATAGAATAGAATAAGGCAATAGAAACGAGCCGTTTGGCCCATTCTTGGGTTGATACCAAAGTCCCATGCCGATGTATATTGTATGCCATATTGATGCATAACTACAGTTTGCTTACTGTCAAGGGTCATCAGTTATCGAAAACACAAAAAAGTCATATAGTAAAAATAGTTTGAGATAGTTCATGTCATGTGTAACGAAGTCAACCTAAATTCATGTTCGTATAGAATAAGTTATTTATGACCAGAATACACTTCGTACGATTGATCAGAGTTGATAGAAGTGCAGAAATAAATATCGTTGATTGATAATCTTAAGAACAGAGAAGTGATTTGAGTACCAAATTAAGTATCGTGCTAAAGCTACTGACAGCCCTGCTGTGAAGTCCTAATCATCATAATTTGAGTCCTGAAGTTAGCCTTATTGTTGAAGGTTTTTTAAGCCGAGTTGTGGTAATGTGCGCTAGTTTTTACTACTATTTTTCTCCATTTTCTTTTTTTCTCGCAAAGTTGGCCAACTTATCATGCCAAAAACACCACGCAAGCCCATTTATTTGTTTTCGTGTTTTGTTTCGGATCGGTTTTTCGTCTGTCTCTGACAACCAGCTGAATCTTTGTGCCAAAACCTGCAAGAATTCTAGTGCGGCACAGCCTTGACATGAAGGTCCTTGCCCTCTTGAATTGTTAGCTTTAACAGAGTTCCATAGTGAGCATAATCTTCAACACCAAAATTTAGGCAAAAACTAAACCGAGAATTGAACATAATTTTATAAGGATTAATGTGTATTATTGAATGATGTATTCGAACAACCGAAATACGTATAATGATTGGTTTATAAAAAAAGTCAGAGGACGTAACCACACAAGTGTTGCTTGGCGTTGTTTAATTGGATTAAATAATTGGCGTTGTATTCTTTTATTTGAAGACTAATCAATTCAGTCTCATTATCGGCAGCTGTAACTTCTACGTAGTGGGTCAAATTTCCATATAATACGATTGCAGGTGTTGACAAGTTTTTGAGCTTTATAAGAACCAATAGAATGTGTCGAGTTCATGCACTGTGCCAGATATTCAGGTTTTTATAGTTTTATTTGAGTTGTGAAAAAATGCTTTTGCATTCATCACTGTTTGATTTTGATAGTTGGTTCCCTAAAGCTGAACGTTGCTTAAGCGCAGGAATTGAAGTGCCTCAGGCTACCGGGGCATGGAACATGTTTGCCTGAGTTTGACTGCCGTTACGTTGAAGAAGTAATTGCGAGGATGTTCCTAGTCACACTCTTTGCTTCGTATATGATTACATTTTTTGAAAAGTTGATCTCACCAACGTATGCTGCCGTTCACTGGTGCACAATGAAAATAACATTAAATCTATGCAAAAAAACAACGTATACTTGTAAAATAAGAATGCAGGAAAAAGTTTATTATCAAACCATTTTACTAACAACAAACTGGTTTTCTTTGTATTTCTTGTTTAAAAATGTAATGGAACGTCTTTCAAAAGAAAATGTGTGCTCGTAGTCCCTTCCACTATTAATATCACGCTTCAGAAAACTGACGCGGACATTCTTCAGTAAACACTGCCCCACTGCGCAAACAATTCCTAATGTTGTTCTGCAGAGGTGATATTAGAAGAAGCCATAATTCAATTGCCGTATCTGGACAATATTTACGACTTGGCCCAAAAATCTGCTGTCATAGATTAGGAAGACTGCCTGGGTCTCATGTTTTACTTTTGCCCGCGGCTTTCTTGGCCACAATTTCATTCTAAGAAACTAGTGGAGGGTTTCATGCTCCTAGTACGTGATTTTAGGGTGGATATTTAAATAAGGAACCTAAATGAGCTTTATCTTGTGTGAAGTCTTCCTTTTACCAGATACTACCTCTTTTGGATGCTGGGAATTCCTCACGAGCTTCTGTTGAAAGTAGAACTGTGGAGGTAGTATAAAATAACAGGCCTATGTAATTAGTAAGATTGTGAAGGTAGTACAAATAGCAGGACTGTGGAGGTAGTAAAAATAGCAGAACTGTTTAAATAGTAAAGCTGGGCGGGTACTATTGATGATTAACTTTCCAATTTAACGAGGTGGCTTAATTTAGGCCCAAACTGTACCAATGAACGTTTATTTTCGTTGATTGTACCTGCTTTTGTTTCTTTTTTAATTTAGTTTCTGAAACTGTTTTGATTTCTGTGTTGTAGTTATTTGTTATGACGTAGTTCATTGAACTGAACTAAATTGAAGTCTCGTCTTGACAGTAATTTTACACCACCTTGTCTTTTTCCTTAACTTTGTCAAAACTCACTTATCAATAAGGATGTCCTTAATAAGAATTCACTTATTATCGAAGTAGTTGCTTACAATTAGGTACAAAGTATACTCGCTTTCATATAATTGCAGTCTCTCATTGAATGTTTGTTTTGTATTCGATAAATATCTGCGCTTGATTTTAAAAGAACCTTTTTCATTGGTCAGATCATTACTTTCGTTCAAGGAACAATCATATTGTTACGTAAAAAAGTCGCTTTCCTTCTGAATAATTAATGTTCATTGTAATTTAATACTGCAAGTGGAGCGCCTCGACTGAACAGCTTATCACAGCTAGTTCAAAATCAAAATTTAATTACTAAATTTGCTTACTTATTTCTCTCCATTTTTGATATAACTAGGTCTATACTATCTATTGCCATAAAATCTATTCATTTTGCTAGCAGAGACAATCAAAGCAGGGTTATTCACATTGATGTAATTAAAATTATCAAAATATTCATTAAGATGGAAATTTTAATTGAATTGTTATTTTGATTATTTTATTCAAATATTGAGCCACCACAAAATTCCTCGAACTTGGTTGAGCTTGGAAAAAATCGCTCACTGAGTTGGAATATCGTCTTCGATAATTTCACAACGCAGTCGTTTTTTCATAGCCCCATTAAGCCAGACTGCTGATCAAGTATTAAAATTTTGCGCTCTTTGGACTGTGAAATTCTTCGTGTGTACGAAGTTGGCTGGTAAATCTAGGTGCCTGTACGTGTATATATATATATATGTGTGTGTGTGTGTGCATAGCAGGGTATTGGACTTATTCCCTTGCCTTGATCAGAACGGACTTTTTGCCAAGGAAGCCACGAGCGCAAATTGGCAATTAGGAAACTGCTCAAATTAATTGCTTGGAGCTTGTAGAACTGAGTGTGTTCAGCCGCAAGCTTTGCCTGTGCAGCTCTGAAGCCAGAAATGGTTCACGGTACGATGCTTAAAATATTTTGTACAGAAGTATTTTCTAAAAAACTTAAAGCCAGAATCGGTCTTTATAAACTTAGTGTTTCTCTGCTGCACACTTCTTTGCTTTTTTCTTCATTCGGTTGACCTATCAGGGTAGTATGAACATTGCATTCACGTCGGTTGTGTTTACTGCTCACACGAGAACATAATTATTCCATCTCATAAAACATAATATAATAATAATAACAATACCATTGCAACATCCTAGTGAACTTCGTTTAGCATGAAATTTTAAACTGTTGGATTACTTTGATTCGTCTAAGCCATATTTATTTTTTTTAAATTGTCTTTCGATCATTTTACAAAATTAGATTGCTGATGTTAAAAAAATGTTAGTTTTGTGATATACATTGATTACAGAAAAATTACTTGAGTATATTACTTCGCTGTTTCTGCTTCTTATTTGAGAAAGTATTTATTGTTTTTAAAACTGTTCTATTATTTCTTTGCGGAAGTGTTAATATGATTTGTATTTAATGCTAATTACAGGATAATACTGTGGATTTACTCACTATTTATTGCTCGTATATCAAGTAGACTTACTGGGCTGTCTCGTGAAAACTCATTGTTGTGTTCTAGCCTGGTTAAAATAAAGGCGAGTGTTAATTTGAGCAGACTCGAGTTTGCCGACGAATTTCATTGCTGTAGAAGCGGTGAGGTTACAGGCTTGAGCTAATGCAGGACGTATCTTATCTGATCCGTCTTACCTCTTTTACTTTCAAACTTTCTAACAAGCGTGCTACGATAGTGTAATTTGGCGATGACCTTGCTCAAATTGTGCAGCAATTTTGTACTACACTGCTGGCTTAGTTATATTAGCTTCCCTTTAGAAAGATCGATGAACTTGTCGAGATCGTCGTTAGTCTCACTACAGCTGGTTTTCGATGATTCCTAGTTCTGTTTCGGGTATTAATTGTGATATGCGTTTTTATACAAAGGTTTGCTTCCATATTTTTTATTTTTGCAATTACTTGCTCAGATTTCTGGTGCTACATGTACGCAACGAAGCTCAAGTGTCCGTTTCAATACACATGCCTTCTGATTGTTTTCATTTCTTTAGGAAAATATCACCCACTTTATGAACAGGTATAAAATATTTCTTCTGGGCAGTGCATCAAAAGGTAAGTAAGCATCGATGAAGTTTAGCTGAGCGAAGTTAAACAGTGAGTATATTTTATTATATCTATGTTTTACTGCTTCAAAGCTTTATTCAGTGAAAAATGTCTGAACTTTTTTTCTTTCGCTAGAGTAACGCGTTATAAGAAATTACATTTAAAATTGCTAAAGACTACAGGATGAGGAAAACACAGATTGTATACCTAACAAAAAAGCCGTGCGAACAAAGTGTTTTACCAGTGTCGTCCTTCACTGCATTGTATTATGTGCTACAGTTGCAGAATATTATTCAGCGCAAAATCTTCGAACGTAGGTCTTCTTTCTCTCTCGAGCAACACATTGCAAGGAACTAGAATTACCTTGACTAAACACAACTGAATGAAGACATAAAACCCCATTGTATACCTAACAAAAGAGCCCTGCGAACACAGTGACTTGCCAATGTCGTCCCACACTACACTATAATGATTTACTTGCGTGGCTGCGGGCGTGGTTGTCTCGGCCGCGCCGTTGCTCATGGAAATCCTGCCTCGCTTCTTTGGCTTCCTTATTATGTTCGTTATTGGTTTTCGATCACGGAGTATTTTGGTGGTGGTGTAGGACCGAAGTTTGGAGTACAGGAGCTGTCTAGCCTCCTGCCCTCTTCTAGGAATTGATAGAATTTTATTTTCTGCATAGGCCTTCCATCCATTAGAAACGTGATAATGGCGGTTGAATTTATTACTGTAGAACAGAGCCTGAAGCAGTGAAGCCTTCTAGTTTTTATATGAACTACGGAGGGTGGTAAAATAATTGATGTACGCAGGTTCCTCAGGAACAAAGGATGTGGTTGGGAACACGAGATCAGTTTCATTTTGTTGGATGTGGGCGTTTAGCAGAGGATATTTCAAACCTGAATTCAAACTGGGAAATATCTTCCTTTGGAATCAAATTTGAAATCAACTCAATTATGACCAGAATATTTTATATTCTTCATAAAATTAATTTAGACTTTTCAGGTCACATTTTGCTAAGTGACCGGTGGATGGGAGAAAACTTATTGCAATAGTATGTCACTCCGCAGAATCATCAGCAGACATAGTTTTTCCTCAAAGGATGTCATAATATTTTTTGCAAAGTAATTTTATCAGTTTTTATTTTTATTTCTTAGTCATTATCGAATTTGAGTTGAAACTAGGTAGGTGAAATATGTTGTGAAAATTGGTTCATTCTTGTGAATAGGGATAAGTGAGGAATATTTTACATATTGCATGAAATAGTTGTTCACGATAATTTTTCTTAAGAATTGATCAAAAGCTGTTAATCCTTTCTGTAAAACAATTGTATCAAGCTATATGAATGCAACATTGCTATTTTCCAACATCGTCAGGCTGAAACAATACAGAAAAAATACTGTTACATTGAAAAACATGTTGAAATATTATAGACGTTATATTAAACAGAAAACCAGAAATATTCATCCACACATGCCTGAAATGACAAGAAAGATTGAAACGGTACTACATGATGCATGCTTCCGTTACAGATATTAACAAGAAGGTGGATTAAGATAGGATAGCACAATTTTAGAAGTTGTGAAATAAAAGAAGAAGCATATATAATAGAAATGCGTCCAATAATTCACCAAAGAAAATAGTACTTCGCTTTTCAATTGTTTAATCTCTGTGATCATAATTAATGAAGTTGATAATGAATGATCTAAAGTAGAATTTACCAAAATTTAATTTAGCTTGTGATGCATCATCGTCACCTTTATTGTTCTCCGTTTGAGCAAGGCTAAATGTTCACAAAACCATTCAATTTCAAGAGAAGTATTCTGTTGTTGACTTTTTATACCTAGGGAAAGTAAAAACGATCTGAACACATAGATAGGGAAATGTGAAATGAATGTTATGAGAAGCTATTCCGTTTTTTTTGAGAAGTTAATGACTGGGGGGATGGGAAATGGCGCTGGGCTCACAGCGAATCACTATCGACGATCACGCGAGGTCGTTCTTGTCAGCTCTAAACATGTTTATTTTCTAGTAACATTCAAAGTGAGTTATTAGGTGGACAAGGTGTTGGAGTTAGTTACTTGTGAAAGAGTCGAAAAAATTCAGCTTTCGTACATGAAGATTTCGTTGGAATGTATCTCGATTAGTGCGACCGATAAAAGTTAACACTCTAGCGGTCGTACGAGAATTTCCTGGTCTTCGGGTTTCATTTCGTATTCCGAGGAGCCAAATTAAAATAATGTTTTGTAAAGCTAGCCCACGATGAGCAGCTTACTAAAGCTCTGATTAATCCTTGTTGCTCGTTTCTGCTGCCAGCTTCTCTGTCACCCAGACGAGCTGTTCACGAATCGTCTAGCTGCTGATCGCGTTTCAAAATCCTGAAGGCCTGAAGGACCAATCAACAATGAGCATCCATTCTCCATATTGACTTTCCTTTCAAGATAGTTGTGAAGCTCAGCTGTGATCTTGCTTTGTATTGAAGTATTCTGATCAACAGATGTTCACAACAGTTTCGATCTGAGTTGTCAAATGATTTCTCGCATTGTTGGAAAGACTTTCCCTTTCCCTGTGGAATCGCATTTTTGCACTGAAATTCATTCAAGAAATAGAACGACGTTGTTCTCAAGGACATATCACACAGCTGTTGCAGAATGTAATCGTAATACTAGGTAATTTCCGAATATATGTGTTGTGAAAAGAGGAAGCGTTTCTGTCTCCAATCTTAATTTGCAGAATTATTCCAGATTCTCTTGGTAAAGACAAAAGAGTATAGTGTATGGAATATTTTAATACGTTGAGTGCGATACGACCCACCGGTGGGTCACTTAGGTTAGGTTCTGTAATTTTTTCAAAGCTTTCTAGTGACTGTGTACAAAGTAAAGATTTGCACCGGCTATGCAATCGCAAGCAACGTGTTACATATATTTTAAGACATTGCTGATAAAGCCATCGGGAGTGTCTTCTTGAGACGCTGGCAAAGGTTAACGCGTCACCTGCTGTCTAATCCTTTATCGCCAAATGGAGAAGTGGTGTCCGCTTTCCTAATCTGGCATTAAAGCCTCGGCGCTAAGCTCAGCTAATTAGTTCAGACAGGCATATGTATAATGCTTAATTATTGCTATGACGATTTTTCATTGCGTCGTTATGAAAGATATGTTTGACAAGCTGTCATTATTTTAAGTATTATGTTCGCTAAAATATACAAGTAATAAAATTGACATACTTGTCTGTATCAATATATTACAACTTGATACGAGACGCAAAAATGTGTGTACTATCAACCGTCGAATTAATTAGGTCCCAGTGCTTTCTGATGTTTTACACAAAGGTTTTATCTGTCATACGAGTATGTTGTATTTTCGCATTTCTGTCTGTTTGGAAATTCTATCGAGCTCAGCTTGTATGTCCCAGAGCGTCTCCAGCACAAGAATTACTGCTCTACCTCGAGCTTGGACTGCCTGGAATGTGCTTTACAGAATTTAGATTTCAGGAGGGAGACGTCGAGGCCCACGCGTGACTGCTGGAGCAAGGCGAGACTGTGATCTCAACCTGAACGTCTGATGCGAGCAATGACGTCGTGAGATTCTCGAAGACGATATATTCGAACGAGCGTGAAATTGGTTGCAGTTTAACAGAGCCCGAAGAATTCAATTGCTGGTTTTAGAATAATTTACTTCCTCGAGGTCTGACGAATAAATTTGCTCAATCGTTGGTCTGTTGTTCAGAAATGAGCTTGGATGTTCTGTACATAATTTGGAAAATGAAGTTTAAAGTTGAAGTAAGTCGTGACAATGTAAATCAGGATTTTAAAGTTAGGTTGGTGAAAGAAACTATTCTGCTTTACATTTTCTCAAGTTATCTCTAAGCTAAGTTAACAGAAGGAATGAATGTTGATAGATTATTTGATTTTTAATCGGTTCACAGTTCTCTGTTGAATATACTTGAAACTTGTGAAAATAATTTGGAATGTTTCTTATCGAACAGTTCAAGATTTATCACACATAAGTATGAACTGAACAAAATTTCTTTATGCCATTTTTAAACTGTCATTAGTTGTCAGGGTGACATTTCTTTCCATTTTTTCTTTGTTTTCTGTACACTCAATGAGTAAATAGATCATTCACAATTTCACATTTTCAAGCAATTTTAGTTTCGAACAATAACATGTTTAACGTTATCAAAGATTAAGATAGATGCTGGAACTACTGTCTGTGTTGGGAAAACTATAAATGTTTTGTTTGGAAATAAATCTTTTTTCCTAAGTTGGCTCCGCTGGGTCATACGTAGGACGGGATTTTCTTTTTGCGTGCCTCAAGGATTGACGGCTGCTCGGCAAATATGTGGATAGTCTAATCTCTACTATGAATGTTGAGCTGTATCGTGCCAGTCTTGGTAAGGGTACACTGAAGAATTGGTTCGCTTAGTGCTATCATTAGTTTTTACTCTTCACTTTATTCTGAGTCTCAGTTTTGAGTATAGCTGCAATGTTTGTAGGTTGTTGGGTTTTAGGCATTTTTCGCTCTTTTTTCGTTGTTGACGATCGGAGACCAGCGCAACTGATCGAATTTTTTTGAGCCTCTGTTTGATCTCTATGGGCTCACTTAACCTTGTTTCTTCGAGATGCTTCAGCTTTTTTCTTCTCGCACAAGTAGACTGTAGCGAGCCTTGCTGACCAAAATACAGAACTTTCACATTGTAAACTACTTACAATAATTTTTACCAAATTTTACTATGATGATCGTACAAGTTGTGATTAAATCAGATAAACCTAACTAAAAATTTTTAATTCTTAATTTTACTTTCAGAATGTATTTTGCATTTTTTCAAAAATAATCCAAATGTACCCATATAATTTTGTACGAGAATCGATGACAATTAAAGTAAAATTAGTATTTCCGTATTACTTTTTGTATAACCATGTTCACTAATTTGCTAATATTCTTTTTGATTACAGGACGGAAAATTAGAATTTGTCAAATTTGTGCCACATGATATAACAAATATGAACAATTGTTTTAATACATAATACATATTTTTCAGGAACCGAATATTGAAGCATTTACGACAACTTGCATCGCTGAACGTATATGGTTAAACTGCCCTTTTTCCTGTACTGAAAACTTATTATGGTCTCATAAACTCTTTTCGCAAGGTGTGGATGTGAACCTCGTTTCCAGTGCATACATCATATTGTGAAGTTGAGTGCTACCCAAATTTTTCTATTGAATTTATTTTTCGAGTTTTCTGAGGACGAGTAGTCTGTGTTCTGTAGGGAATTCGTTACACATATATTGCAGGGAGTCCATTCTTCTCAGAAGGGATCATGAGTTACTCCCGCTTGAAGATGTGTAGGCCTGTCGATGTATCTGAAAAATATACAAACGTTCTTTGAAAGAATTGTTTGGTATTTTCTGTAGATGCTGCGGTGTTTTTTGCAAGTATTCGTTGTGAACTTGGTTTAGAAAAAATGTAATCATTCTCCGTCGCTTTGATACAATCATGCCGGCGCAACTGTGATCCTGCATTTTTTTTTTAAATTGTTACTAATGTGGTAGAAATCTTACAGCTGGTGCTTTTCGAAAATACAGTTCGACCCTCATAGATTATTATTCCATGAAAGTCATAGTGTTTTTAAATAACTAAAGATCTTAATGTTTATAATCATTGTTCTTACGCGTGCCGCAAGCATTTGTACAGATTTTCACATGCTCTAAAGATTTGGAAGCCTGAAAAATAACGTATATAGTTTACACTGACCCAATGTTTTGCTGCGGATTAAAAGCTTTTTATAGCTGAATTGAGCCTCTGAACTATCCATAAAGCTCTCTTGATTAGTTCAGGATTAGACTTGGTGTTCAAGTTCGAGAGATCAGGCTATCCCAATATTCAATGCCTGCTGATCTGCTATGCTTTGTGCCTTTGTTCAAACTTTTCATGGATCTTGAGGATCGTAAACTATCTTATTTTGTCTGAACTTCAGCCCTTCCAGACAATTATGGTCTATTCACATCTGCAGCGCACTCCGCAAAACAGAATAATATTTCCTCGAAACTTCGCCTTTCTTTGAAAGTTTCATTGTTCTGCGTCAATGGAGCAATAAGAGGTTTGAGTATAAAAACGGTCTGAAAAGATAATTGTAGAAGCGATGTTTATACTTCTGAAAAGATTCTATGTCTTGCTAAAGTTGCTTTACAAAGCGCCTTGGGATTGATTTTTTCCTTTTTTGTACGGTAAGCTTATTTGTTTTTCACGAAGCTGGAGAATATTGTCCTTTTGAAATTTAGTTTTCGTCATCAGAGCTTTGACGACTTCTACTCTGTGTATCTTGACGACTTCAGTGGTGGGTTTGGTGGAATCCTGAGCTCCCCGAAGAGATGAGACTTGGTTAGCATACATTGAAGACCAATCTTTTGTGGGAGGAGTTTTGTGTTTGGTTTCATCTCTTTTGTGACGTCTCAGGCAGGTGGTGTTACTTACAATCTTTCCTGCCTTTGATAGTTCAAATGTTTATTATGTAATTGTTGTGATATATGGTGAGACATAGATGCGTTGTTATATTGTTTCGCAGGAATTTTCTTTTCATACAACATTTATTTACTGCTATCTCTGTCTGTTGTAATGTTTGGATATACGTCATAGAAATTATTTTTATTCAATTTATTATTAAAATTCATGTACTTCCTTGAGGGTTTCTTTGCTTTATGTTAGAGCTTATTCGGATGGTGGAAAACATTCCAGTAATATATCGACCTGAATCTAATATCTTTTAAGTTTCTAAGCTTACCTCTAGATGGCAGACGCACGCGTTAATCATTTTAACAGGACCGTAATATGACCACTATGCAACCTGGTCACTTCTTCAAAAATGGAACAGAGTTGAACTCCATTTGAAAAGTTTACCAGTCGTCAAATTACATTACAATTTTGTGTGTAGCCTTTTTTGTCTTTTCAGACGGTCTTACAACATTTTAATTATGAACGCAATAAAATAAATTTTTATTTTGTACTTTTCATGACTGAGTTGATTATACATCTCACTCAACAGAGCTTGAAGTGATTGCTTTTTATGTCTACTGCAGACCTTGCAATGTCAATGTCTACTGTACTTTGTGGTAGAGAAGCGAATTCGAAAGACATCATTTTGCTGCTGGAAAATGTGTCTGCGTTTTACTTCCACAAGTCTGCGATGGGATAATTCAATATATCGGTGGTTTGGCATATATTAAAACATACAGATATTAGTAGTACCGATCTTTTACACCATCAGTCGCTTACTAATGCGTAGTTCCTTGAAGAAATTCATATCTTTTTGCGAAATTGTTTTTGTTCGTTTAAAATATGAAGTGGTATTTTCTATTGATGTTTACTTTATTCACTTAATTCCAGAATTGAAGGTCTGCAACTTTCTGTGGCATGGACTGAGAGTAAGTATTTGCGCTGCACTCCGAGTGTGCCATTAATGGGTTCAGAAGTTTTCATTGCATCCTTCAGAAAGTTTACATTCTTTTCCAATATCGTGAACGTGATCACACACAACACGCGAACAAACATTTCAATGTTAGAAATCATTTTATTACCTCATTACTATGCAGCGTACACTTTTTTAAAAAAAGTGAAGGTTTGAAGTGAGAGATAATGAACGTACCTGTTTCTTTTCTAATGTCTCCGTTGTGTTAGACTGGTGTGAGCAAAATGTCCCGCATGTTAAAAAAAATATGTATCGGAACAACAGAATAAATGTGATGTGCTCTTGAAGTGTGAATTTTTTACTTACAGTCTCAAAGGTGCTTACAGTTTTCCTTTCGTGTAAAGTAGTCCTAGCGCGTAGGTCTGACGTTTGTCTTGTAATTTGCAGCAAGAGTAGCAAAGTGAGGGCATTTGAAAGGCATTTTATATTAAGCCTTATTTAGAAATGGTAGCTCGCCACTAGGGACAAATTAGCACTCAATACAATAAGCACTCTGAAACTAGTTTTTGTTCTTTGCAGAAGAATAGATACTTCAAATGTCGGCCTCAGACCTACAAGCAAATTACACATTCTGTTTCCTGTGTTTGATGCGTGAGTTGAAGTGTCAACATCGTGTCCATGCAAGTGAGGTAAGTCAACATAGCTAAGGTGTTAATTACAGGTATTGTAGTATCGTTCAGGTATAATACTATGTAAAGTGTAGTATGTCGTAAGTCAACTGACGTGTTAATGATCCACTAAGTAATTTATTATCTTATTGAAATGATGGTTTATTCATTGTCAACATTATTACATTACATTATTCTTCAGTCAACAAAGTCTCTTTAACATTTCAAAATCCATTCAATAAAAATGTTAAAAAGACTTATGAACCGACATCTAATATTAAAAATTTTACAATTTGAGCTATTGTAAGAACTTCGGATTTACTTAGCGTCTGTATTTTAACATCTTCTAAATGAAGTGAACTAATTATCCTTTTTATAAATAAAACAATGAAAGTGTTCATTACTTTTCGAGTCGCTGACAAGCGGCCAAGTATGACTGAAGATCACCAATTAATTTTTTTCTGACGTCAAAAAGTCGTACTGTGCTATTAAGTCCTTTTAAGTTATGCAGATGTTAGGCTTCTTATTACTTCTACAAATTAGGTTTTGCCGTTTTCCAAGAGCCAGCAATAATCATAACAGAAACCGTGATGTGCAGCAGTATTGTCTTTTATTTTCTGGGCACGCTCTTGAAATCAAGAAACAACGTTGCTGAGTAACACTTCTCAATACAGTAACTCAGCTCGCAGGAGGCTTCTACAACGTTCGTTAAGCCTCATTAAAAGTATATTTATAATGCAATTTTTCTTGAGTTCCGCTTGCATGATTCCCTATCTACTTTAATGAAAATACTCATGTTTTTACGTTGAGAGGACTTTCGCGTTTCTATTCCTAAAAATGCTCGGCGCTTAGCAACTTGTTCTTATTTCATTTTTATTCATCATTTACTGTCCACCGTTCTTCTTTAATTTGAGAACCCTGAACATTTTTCATACGAGATCCATTCTATTCCACACTCATCCTTGCTCCTAAGAGCCCTAGACTTCAGTTGAAGAGGTTTTCTGCAAAGATACCATCTTTTACGACCCGGCGGTGCCTTGTTACAATTGCTTGCGCTCTCTGTCTCGTCATTCCCTTCAGGCCTCGTCGTCATTCCCTGGAGGCCTCGTCGTCATTCCCTGGAGGCCTCGTCGTCATTCCCTGGAGGCCTCGTCGTCATTCCCTGGAGGCCTCGTCGTCATTCCCTGGAGGCCTCGTCGTCATTCCCTGGAGGCCTCGTCGTCATTCTCTGGAGGCCTCGTCGTCATTCCCTGGAGGCCTCGTCGTCATTCCCTGGAGGCCTCGTCGTCATTCCCTGGAGGCCTCGTCGTCATTCCCTGGAGGCCTCGTCGTCATTCCCTGGAGGCCTCGTCGTCATTCCCTGGAGGCCTCGTCGTCATTCCCTGGAGGCCTCGTCGTCACATTCTGTTTGCCACGTTGTTCACTACAGGTCATCTAGTAATCTACCCATGGCTTACATCAAGATATTCCAATTCTGAATAATAACTAGGTTACTAACTACCGTTCTATTCATGCCATAGACTCATGTTTATAAAAAATGTTTGATTTGTACTGACTTGTCTTGTATCATATTTTTACGGGTATGCTGTTTACTTACTCATCAAATTTACTCAAGCAGTTGTTTTAGACAAGAAAATTTGAGCTAAGCTTAAGATTTGTATTCCCTGTCGGCGAATGGAATGGAAGTCGACAAACTTTTTGGGATTAACTATGACCGGCGGGAGAAAGTCTGGCATCTTGTTGCATAAAGCAGGCACTCTGCCCCTGTGCAAATATTTGCATCACCAATGACTGCTATAACTTTGGCCAACTTCTAATCCTGTTGCCTGCACGACTTCCATGGCACTCGGTTTCAACTTTCATATCCTGGAATTATAGATGCGAAGAAAAAACTTTCAAGTTGGTTGAAGTGAAGTGTGAATTTTTTATTCAGCGATGTAAGATCGTTAGGCTCTTTAAGTTCTACGGAGTTTAAAAACTAGGGTCTTGGTCACAGGGGCTGTATACCAATTAGTTCATTTATCTTATATTTTTCACCGATATGATTGATGTAGTATTTTTTTACATAAGTTTCCTGTATGATGTTCTGTGTTAAAAGCGTTTATACCTGCATACATACAGAAAGGTTTCTTTCAAAAAGAAGTTTTAGTAAAATTTCTTGGTTTTATATTCTGTGCATCCCCAAACATCATCGTACTGTTATGCTTCTTTCTTGATAGTACAGTTGCTTTGGTTATCAATGAGATTAAAAGAGCGTAACATTATTGAATTTTGCAAAACTTGTGACTACAGTGTTAAATATTTATTTATTTATTCTTTTTAAACTGTGAGTACATTAATTCTTGTTTATTCTGACCGCAATGCACGGACACTACGTCTGCTTTCCAGAGGCACATTTCACGCGCTGCAGGTGACGTTGGTGCGGTCTTGGATCCGATTTGGTCCTTGTCACGGTCCCTGCTATGTCCCGGTCACGGTCCCTGCTATGTCCCCGTCCCTGCTATGTCCCGGTCACGGTCCCTGCTATGTCCCGGTCACGGTCCCTGCTATGTCCCGGTCACGGTCCCTGCTCGGTCCCGGTCACGGTCCCTGCTCGGTCCCAGTCAGTTGCACGCTCTTAACGGGAGCTTCCAGGGCCCTGAAAGATGGATGGACTCGCGTCATCTGCAGAGAAGCTTATGAAAATTTCTGGACTCGGTAAGCTGAAAATTTCGAAACTCTTTCTCTCTTAGAGTTAGCAGAGCCAAGAAAGGGTATATTCGATGAGCCTTCTTGTCGCTCATCCTTAGTGAATTGTTTATGCAATTATATTTCTTCTGCATGATAATGGGATTTCTTGACTTAATTCGCCGCATTTTTTTTCGAAACATGTACACGTTCTGACTTTCAGATTAAATAAAACACTGTTGCTACTCACTAAAAGGTTATATTAATTGTAAAAGAATGTGTAACCCTGCGCACGATTATTCTAATCGAGACACTACCCTCCATATACAAAATTAAAAGCTAGTTCATAAATAATTGAATGGTTTCAGTGCTTCAGCGTTACAAAATGTAGTACTAGGGGAGAGAATTGGACTGGTTTTGCTGTAAGAAGTGGCTACTACAATAAACTGAAGCTGCTGGATAGTGAAAAAAGTTTCATATCGTTAAGTTTATTCCAAATTCGTGGGTGGCTTATCAAGTTAATGATCGAAAGAAAAGTAAAATAAATTGCCCTTTATTATAGTGTTGTATTTTCACGCAACACGTGAAAATTTTATAGTAGGACTCGGGAATGAGTGTGTTAAATGCATGCGATTTTTTGCGTGTCCTATTCGAACGAAAATGATATCCGATTTACCATAACAAAAACGTGTATTCTGATCAGCTACCATTTTCTTGCCAGTCAACGTAGCTTCGTACGTCGCCAACTAATTTTTTATTTCTCACTCTAATTTAAATTCCTTCTCATGGTTTATTCAAGTAGTGATTTTGTAATATAGTCATGTAACTGTATAGAAATGGTTCAAATATCAGTTCCTAGGTACTTCCACTATCAAAGAGGCCGTTTCAATCAGCAGTTTATCAAGAGTTGTAATGCTCGTACTTTAGTTGATAATGTTAGACTTGCTTTTAATGTTTCCTTATGAAGTAGTATCCGGTTGTTAAGGATGAAATGTTAAGTTTTCTTATTCATCAAACTTAGCAGTCTTCAACATTCATATCTTATCTAGAATTATTGTTCTTTAAATCATTGAGGTAATCCATCGTCACTTTTCCAGATGCACTCAAATGATACTGAGAGTTTTCTTATCTTAAGGAAATCGATTTATTTAACCCACGAATAGATACAAAATTCGAGTTGTAAATGAATAAGAGTTCCATCTGGGAACCAGTGCATCATAGACAACTTGCAACATCAATGAGGTTTTTAATAGAATGTGGTGAATGATCGTACTATTCATGGGAGAGAAGTTTCAGTTTGGTGACTTTACTCCTGCATATCAGCCCCGCTGTAGACCACGACCATGACGTCTTGAACTTCACAATTCTTTGCTGCCGGCAAAAGTAAGTTAAGTATTAATCTACAGAAATGTATTGATGTTGTAGCTTAAACTTTGTTGAATCTAAATTACTTTTTGTTTGAAACTATGTTACATAAATTTTGTGTTCAAAATCTGACATTTCTCACCTAACGACCTGATAGTAAAGAAATATACAACGATGAACAGAAATGAAAAGAAGTACAAACGAACACATTCTCTATTAAGCTGAAATTGCCAGCTGCAAATAAATGTCATGGCTGTTTAAAGGTAACTTATGATTACATTATCAAGACTAGGATCAAATTTAGAGATCAAATTCAGTTACCTGAAAGCTGACTTTGTAAGCGCTAGTTTCAACAAGAAAGGGATCATTTTCTGCATCTGAACTGCTGTAAGACTTGAAAGAGGACACTTTATTCGAGATATGCGCGAAGCGTTCGACGCTTAAAGGAATTACATTCGAGTGGAAAACTTTGTTAAAACTTTAATTACACCATGTGATTAATTATAATTGAAGACATTGAAAATTTTAAAATCGTATTCAAAGATCTGATTTTTTTTTGGAAAATCAATTGATGAAAATACTTTCTTTTTAAATAACTCGGTTTATGAAACTGGAAAATTTATCATTATGCGATACTAACGGTTTCATTAGAACATAAAATACTAGCATTAAGCGTTGAGAGCTGCGCCTGTGATAGCAGTGCAACGGTGCCATTAATATTCAACGTCATTATTGGTTTCGCTCATCAGGGCTGGAGGCCCTAATTACCCTTTAGTGTCTAATTCAATTATTAATGAGCTATTCATACTGGTAATATATTCTAGGAAGCAAATCACTAATCAAAGGCGTAATAAATCTCTGAAATCGCTATAAATTTCGATCAAAGTATCCATGGTCGAAAATAATACATAACATTTCAAGGGGATTTATGTTGATTAGTCGCTGAATTATCTTGCAGCCGCGGGATTTATCCGATACAATTCTGAGCAGATCTTCAGAACAGTTGGGGCCTGAAATTGCCAGTTTACTTTTATTTACAGACCTTTTTCACGAGAGTCATTGATTTTGAGTTAGATGAGATCGCTTTCTGGAGTTCTACTTTCATTTTTTTAAGAGGATCGTCTATTAATGCATGAGTGATGTGGTTGCTCGGGTTGAACTCTAGCTGCTTACATACTGTACTTAATGTTTGAAATTAAAGAAATGTTTTTACTTTGTTTTGTGGGTGTCTTCCGTTGCATCTGCGTGATCTGCTAGATCTTATTTCAGTTGCATTTTCTAGAATTTTCTTCAATTTTAATAAAAAGAGGAGAGCAAAAAACACTGATAACATTTTCATTATAATGCGAACGTTTCGGGCTAACACCCATCATCAGCTCTTTAAAAGAAAATCTAACATACACCACTAAAACAAGAAGAAAAAAAGATGTACAAACATTAATTCAGAAGTATAGTTAAAAGAGATATATGACAAGAAACACGACTAAGAACCTATAATGGTAAGGGGATATGAGCTTAACTGGTTGTTAAGTGAAGATTTGCATTTAAGAATGAAAAGGGACTGGGGAAAAGTTTCAAAGTAGTACGTGCATCTTTAAGTGTTTTAGATCTTAGAATTTTAGAGTCCCTTTTCATTTTTAAATGCAAATCTTCACCTAACAACCAGTTAAGCTCATATCCCCTTACCATTATAGGTTCTTAGTCGTGTTTCTTGTCATATATCTCTTTTAACTATACTTCTGAATTTATGTTTGTAGATCTTGTTCTCTTCTTGTTTCAGTGGTGTATGTTAGATTTTCTTTTAAAGAGCTGATGATGGGTGTTAGCCCGAAACGTTCGCATTATAATGAAATTTTTATTTCAGTTGGTAGTAAATTGTTTTTATTAATATGAAAATAACCCAAATTTTCAAACATTGCTTTTTTGTGACGTTAGTAGGTCTGAATATCTAACTCAGCGTTTCCCAAAGTGGTCCGTACCGCCCCACTGGGGGCGGTAGGAGGGAACGCCTTGAATGGGGGAGGCGTTTATTACTGTATAATATACAGTAATATAATCATTAGGGGCGGTGGAAAAACAAATAGTGCCCTAAGGGGGCGGTGATTGAAAAAACTTTAGAAACTCTGATCCAACTCATACAGCTCGTAGTGAAATATATGGTGAAGTGTATGTTGTGCTAGAATTACCATTTGTTTCATTTTCAGATCAGTTTTGATTATGAATCGGGCTCAATTTCATTGAATATCTGAATATCGCAGGTAAAACAGCTCCTGCATACTTCTCTGCTTTAGAAGTTTATATATCAGGGGAGTCCTTATTTTATTCTTAAATTTAAAGGATCCTGGGCTTTTCAAATGCTAGTTTTGCGGTACAAAAACAGTTTCTAAATTATTAAGTGATCAGACAATTATTGAAACAGCGCTGGCCAATTCAAATATACCTATATCAAATATATCCAATAAGCTGGAGGCTTCTGTAAATACACAAATTTGCATTTAAAAATATCAAATGCGAAAATTATAGACGCTAATTATATACGATATATACACAGTATACATGTAAATGTCATATATGTGTTTAGCATATGTTTTAAGTTTATAGTGTTTATGCTAATGAATATAAGTATGCATATAATATACTGCATATAACGAGTCTATTCGACCTCTGCCAAAAAATTCATTTTACACTGCATTCTTTAATTTAGAAGTACTCATCTTGCTGTAATATAAAATTCTAATCCTCTCCCCTTGAAATTTTTACTCTATACATATATCATGAGAAACGCTTTGGTTTGTATTTCAAATGTTTTCGAAACAAACAAAAAATTAGTGAGCCCTTATTTACCGATACATAAGATGTAAGGAAGGGAAATCGGTTGCCTAAGGCTACTTCATTGTTTATGTCAGCTGCAATTGGGTTCCTGCGAATAAATAAATCCCATTCTGGGGTAAATAATTGTACTCCTTCGATGAGCGTTTATTGCGCCAGCACAGCTCTACGGCCGTTGATCTGTGCTGGAAAGATCTGAGGAACACCACCAAAACTACCCCTTGGGAAATTGGTGGACTCCGATAAGTCTGGCTAGGATGTTCAGCTAATGAGCCTCTCTCGAGGCATTCATGCTCGCAAGTGCCGCTGCTACTTCGTTCACTAGCTCTTGTTGAGCAACGTGCAGCATAGAACCTCGTTACTGTGATTGTAACGATTAGAAATATTTTGGGCTTATCCCAATATGGTCGTCATTGTTAAGTGTTGTTTATTTATGAGTGAATTCATTTTGTAAGAGATAATTTTGAAATGTCTTGTACCAGCTCAAACATTCCTATTCAATTTTATAAAGTCTTAAAATCTTCTCCAGCACAGCAAAACATGGTCTCCTTTATTTGTAATGGGAAGCTACCATAGTTAAAGAGCTAAAGACGAGAACTTGTGTTCTGACATTATTTATTGCTCTTGAAAATTCGCATTTGAGGCGACGGTGGTGGCCACTGCTCACTAATTCCACGCTGGCCTGGTGACACTTATTGCAGGCTGACGTGCGAGGATTGTGGTGGCCGGGCTTGTTGGTTGTGACGTTTATTGCAGCATCGTGTGGAGTGCCTCGCGTCCTTCTCCGTCGCAAACATTTCTAGAACAGCTATCAATCTCGCCCGGGTTATGAACTTTGAAAAAATAGCGTATTCACAGGATTCCAGAGGATATGGTCGTTCGAATGTTTTTATTCTGTTGAATTTTTGGAAAAATTTCTGGTCGCGTGTCAAAAAACTTTCTTATGAACAGTGATATGAGAAGTAGGCGTTATTATAAAAAACGTAGATGTTCATTTGCTGGGCTAAGACATGGTTTGTGACACTCGTTTATCAAATAACGTACTGGTCTGACTACGAGCATGGCTTCGCCCGTAATTTCAATGTTGTTGGAGAGGAATGGCCTCTTTAGTTATGACTGAGAGTTGGGCAAATTCATGGTCAAAGTTCTGAAAAACATTGTCGAAACTAATGACGATATTAAATACAAAGATACTGAGACTATGGCATGAAGCTGTGAGATATTGACAAAATTATATTTTACTCATTTCACCATTGATTCGTTTTTTTACTATGTAAACAGTTTAAAATATATTACATGAAGCTTTCTTTTCATTTCAGCATATTTTATCAGCACCATTACTTGGAAAATCGGAGACTTCGCTAGTTCCTAGCAAGAAAATATAGTTGAATAAGAAAGAATGTATTTTGTTCTTTTATGCTAGCACGAGCAAAATATTTTTTGAATGTATCAACTACTCCCTCAAAAATATCAAATTTTTCATTCTATTCACGCCTAGATGCGGTAGAAAAGAACACCAGCAATATTCCATTCCAGAGGCTCGAGCACTAGAGCCCGGAATCCAGACGCTAAGAGTAATCGAGATCTTAGACTTGAAATAAAGTTTGAATCTCATTGTTTTTGCTCTACTGTTCTTAAAGTTATCTCTGTGAGTTGTAGCGGAGGGCGAGAAAACTTATTCCAGTAAAAAAGAATCCAGAGCATCGGTCTAAAATAAAAATATTTCTAATCGTGGGGAGTCATCACAAGGGAAAAATTATGATGTAAGGTGTTTTTAAACCTATTTTTTGTGGTTTTTAACTCCTGTTGAAGAAATTTCTACGTGTTTCATACATAAAAAACAAATAGTATTAACTACAATCCTGCTATTTATATTCTTACATATACGTGTTTTTTTCGTTGCGCGTTAAATTCATAAATTACGAACAACCATTGACAAACTTTTTAATGAAGCGTTAAAATGGGTACGAAAAATAGGATACATTAATTCATTAGAGGTTAAAAAAATTATTCGTAGGCTTTTCTACAAAGTTTCAAATTATTTATGAACTTTGGATTTTTACTATCTGGAATAAACACGTTTGAAATATGTGAGAGGACGTATTGTGTGTAAGTGGGCAATAAATGGTTCACAAATGTGATGTGATTTAATATACAGGGTGGCGCATAAGTAACGCACCCTTTTAAAAAATTATTAATAAATAAACTATGAAAGGTATAATGATGGGGATAATTGCAAACGATAGAGGAACTCTTTAAAGTTTATTTACATGTCGTATCCTGTCTACAGATACCCAGTGTATATTTCGGTAATAAATCTTTAAAATTTACCTTCAAAATGGTGCGCTACACGAAAGAACGAGTAAAAATTGTTGAACTCTATTTTTCATGTAATAGTTCAATTATTGCAGTGCAGAGAAGTTACAGGAACATTTTTATTGATGGAAGAAGTCCTGATAAAAATTGCATAAAAGCAATAGTCTCTAAGTTCAAAGAAACCGGATCAACAGTAGACAAACGGCGCTTTGGAAGGCCGCGAACCGTTAGAACTTAGGTTTTTTATCAGGACTTCTTCCATCATTAAAAATGTTCCTGTAACTTCTCTGCACTGCAATAATTGAACTATTACATGAAAAATAGAGTTCAACAATTTTTACTCGTTTTTTCGTGTAGCGCACCATTTTGAAGGTAAATTTTAAAGATTTATTACCGCAATATACACTGGGTATCTGTAGACAGGATACGACATGTAAATAAACTCTAAGAGTTCCTCTATGGTTTGCAATTATCCCCATCGTTATACCTTTCATAGTTTATTTATTATTAATTTTTTAAAAGGGTGTGTTACTTATGCGCTACACTGTATATACATTAAATTACAATTCCAAGGTTTTGTCTAATTAGGTCTTAAAACTATTCTTCATGAAAATAGCTCGCTTAGTCATTAGAATTACATATGACTTGATCTTTGATAGCTAAGCACTCAAAACTGACCACAGTATTTTCGATCGTGATAACTCGCTCTCAGTGCTAGAGGCAATCCTGTTGTATGGAGTAAGCAGGAGAGCTCACATCGTACAACTGTAGGTTACTTGTATACCGATGTGGCATGCATGGCCAGAGTGAGTTTGTCGAAAAGTGAAAGTGCGACTGTTTGTGACTAAAGTTTTTTACCTGATTATTATTATTTTTTAGTTTAGTATTTTCGGGAATCGTAACAGTGAAATTCTTGCATCAAGCTACTGATCATGAGTAATTTAAAAATACTTCTATTGGTTATTTGTTTTTTTTTCTTTAGTTGTTGGTGTGAGAAAATAATTGACTGGAAAAAATTTCTTCATTAAGCATATTTTTCCATGTAGGACATAATAGTATTGTTCTATAACTTGATTTTTATGTTAATTCGGCGAGTACCGATGAAATTGGCGTTAATTTTTGCAAAATTTCATTTCATTCATTATTTGATATTAAGTTAAAATGGCTAGTACGTAAAAAACTCGATTTCCGAAGAATTTTTTCCCCTTTTTATTTCCCATTGTCAAACTTTTTTCTTCTTTTTTCAAGATGTGTTGAATAGAAGTTTATATTATGCTTTCCATCATTGCGTCCAAGTACGACAGGATTTTATATTTATTCATGCTGTGAAAAAGTGATGTGGTATTTCATTTCTGAGAATATATTTTTAATCAAAACTCTCAGTAAAATCTCTTTAAGTGTATTAATTCAATTATTAAATTTTTTTAGCAGATTTCAAGTTTTTGTCTTCAAGTTCTGCATCCAATTCAATTTGATTGCGTTCGGTATTCCTTGAAATCATGGTGTCAAAGGCTGTTAATGGGTGCCTGCAACGAGCTGTTGTTTCCTCCATCACTGTTGCTGCTGCTGCTTAACGACTCTTCATTAACAGTTTTGTGGGTTCCTCATTTGTAGATTAGAATAGAACGAGGCTATAGGAATGAGCCTTTTGGCCCATTCTTGGGTCGGTCCCCGAGCCCCATGCCGTAATTTTAGCCGCCGATCGTCATACACAAACCGACCACGGTGGCAGCGGACCTCGAACCCAAGTCTTCCTGCATGGCAAGCGGGTTGGCTCACCAGTCGACCAAGCTGGTGGTGTGAGTCAAGTGAGTTGACGTAAAACTGTAACTGTATTTCCTGAAACATAAAATTCACGCATGTTAATATTTAAGTTTTCAATCGCATACGAATTCCACTAAAGATGATTGATTTAAATGACTAGATTTTGTCTAAAACTTTATTAATCGACCTTATTTTGTGTTACAATCAAGCCTCGTTGATGTGTGAAAAAGGGAAATATTTAATGTGCAAAATTTTGTGTTTGAAAACGATTGATATCTATTCTCCTGTTCTTCTACTTACTAATTCACGTGCATTGCAATGCAGTTTCTATGACTAGTGAGAGAGCAGACCATTATTTTCATTCATAATGGATCTTCATATAATTGAGCCTAATTTGTTCATAAATCTGTGAAGAATACTCTTAACATTCAATTATCTCTATTTTTACAAGTTGTTTCTTCAATTGCTGGTGTTGAAGCTTCAAGTACAGAATGTATTTATTTAGCAGGTGAGTTATGTGGAAAACAACGTCCATCAGTTTTATGCATTATTAAGGACGAGTCAATAGCTATTCTAATATTAAAAGTCAGTAGCTATTCTAACAATAAAACATCCAGGAGCGTTTCTTCATATGCTTGTATGCTTTTTGATGTCATAATGTTTCCAGATTTATTGGCGTGTTTATATCAGGTTGTTGAAAAACTAATGACCTCATTTTGAAACTGATGTTCTAGCTACTTGCTCTTCGTTATAATTTTAACGAATTTTTGTGACTGAAGGGAGTTGTTTTCTTTCAGATTATCGTTATTTCGTTGATATTTTCCAGTCAATTGACACCCATGTTGGTTCCAAACAAGGATCAGATGTAGAAAGGATTAAGTAGCGTGTGCTACTGTATGAAATGAATAACTGTGTTAACGCAAGTGCGGAAACAAGATCTGTCCAGAAAGTTCAGAGGGTAATGCAGGTAGTGAACGGACTTGCAGGAGATAGGCTTCTAATTTTTAAAATGAGGATTTGACTCTGGAAGAATGTCCAAAAAAGGTTGTCACAAAAAATTTGATTCCGAAATTCTGGAAGGGTTTGTTTCAGAACAGCCTACCAGCACCTCGAGGGAGCTATACAAAAAACGTGCTTCGAGAGTTGAAGCACATTGGGAAGGTTCCTATGGCTGGAAAATGGGTTCCACATTAGATGACTGTAGAGAACCGCCAATACTGTGTTCCTTGTTGTCAATCATTGTTTTCACGACCCCTTGAAGTATCATTTTGGGGAGGGTTGTTACGAGAGATGGAAAATGGATCCTTTACCATAATGTTAAAAGACAAGATGTTAGATCAGTTGAGGAGGTAAACTATTTCAACACCGATAGAAGGGACTTCATCCAAAGATCATGTTGAGTGTTTGATGGGACATTGGAAGATTAATTCAGTATGAACTGTTGGACAATAACCCAACAATTTGTGTAAATCTTTATTGTCGGCAACTTCGTCGTCTACGAGCAATATTGATCGAAAAGCGTCCATTCATGGTCAACAGAAAAGGCATTATCCTTCATCACGACAATACTCGCCCTCACACAGCTCGACTGACCAAAAACTTCGTGGAAGAGCTTGGTTGGAAAATACTGCCTTATCCTCCTTGTTTTCCTGATTTTGTGTTGTATGATTACCATTTGTTCCAAGGATTACAGCACCATTTGAATGGCCTTAAGTTAAGTACTAAAGAAGTAATTTACAATGAGTTGACTTCATATTTTGCTTCCAAAACTAGAAAATTTTACAACAATGGCCTACTTAGCAGATAAAATGAAATCAATAAAAACAATGGAGACTTGTATGAATGAATAAATTTCACATATTCGTTGAGTTATTCATCTTTTTACTTGGATCTTAAAGTAGGACATTACTTTCGCACCAGCCTGATAGATGTACACTGACATTTTTCAATATAATATAAGCTTAATCAGCTTTAAACATTAAAGCCATCGCATCATGTAGGACTGCCACACGACTGATGTTAAGAATTACTTTGTTTAATATCGGGGTAAATGTTTGTTTACCATTTATTTACATGTGAATCGTGAATAAGGTAGGGCATGCAAACCAAAAGATGTCTATCTTATCTGAGAGGGTACCTTATATGAGAGGTTTAGTCCGCTTCATTTTTTTATTACCTGCGTTGAATTACCATTTACTAGATATGTTTTGTTATAGAAATTTTTAGGAAATAAAACAGGGTGACTAAGATTCAGCCTTGTCATTTTATAAGTTATAGTTTGAACATACAAGTTTTATACGAGAATCATTTTTATGAGTACACCTTTTTTGAGGTTCACCTCTATAAGGCAATTCATATTTTTAAAAAATAGAACATCCCCTAGTGTACTCGTATAAAGAATTCTAAAAATTGTATTCAATAATTAGAATTACTCAATGGCCGTTGTAATGCACTCATGCATCTTTTGAATGTATGATTTGGATAGAAGTTTTGAAGTTTACAGCAAATCTAGAAAATTTGCGCTTCTTGTTAGAAACTTGGACATCTTTTACAGTTTCTGGGGGGTTTGTGTATGATCCATGTTTCATACATAACACATAGCAAATTAAACTACAGCGTATGGCAATATAGCTTCCTTTTTTACGCAACAGAAATTTAGAACACAGGAAGTTTTGTTGGCACACCCTGTACTTGTAATTTCTTAATTTGCCAGTCATTAGAATAGATTTTTCTTTTCCAGTCCAGTATTCAGTTATTTGTCTTACATATTTACCTGTGACCAGAGAGCTGCTACTTGCAACAAGATGTTATCTCTCAAGCTGCTGCTGCTGCTGCTGCTAAACAAGTCTTCAACATTAGTTAGAGGGCCAGATTTTATGTATAATGGTAGGTATGGCAGTTGGTCGACTGAATTTCTCGCGACCAAATCTACACCCACGTTAATATTTAAGCCAACAAACTGACAATAAAAGATATTGAATGATGAGGCAATTTTACATGTCACATTTTATGTTTCACTGAAGCTTCGTAGGTTTGCATAAGATTGAAATATTTCGTGATGTACTTGAATTCTGCAAAAGTAAACTACTGTGCTATTTTATTACAATTGAAGAACAAGGTTTAATCGCTTCGCTTCATACGATGGGTTCATATGCCATTGTATTATTGAGATATATATCAGAAAATTGACACACAATGCAAAATAGTTTTCGCATTGTGGAAGCTTACAAGATTTGCTTTGGCACGACGCTACGATAGAATTTAGAGCAAGTTTTGGTTGATAAATCTACGGACAATACTACTAATATTTAACTATCTCCATTCATATGAAACAACCGCATTTAATACAAGTATACTGAGGAAGATGAGAAATTAGAGAGCAAGTGTCTCCTAAGATTTGGTTTTAAATTTGTTTAGATTTATCTGTTCGTTAAATGACTGAATACTTGATCGCAGATGTGCATAAGATGTGTGTCACGTGACAAATTTGGTCTCTACATTTGCTGGTGTTGAAGCATAAAGTTTAAATTAAATGATCCTATTTCACAGGTGCGTTGTTTACAAAACCGATTCTCATTTTACTAGACGATTTTACTATAGGTACAGTTTCACTAATACATGTAGCACTTGAATGTATACTATAGCGTTCCTACCAATACTATAACGTCTCTAAATATACTTGTGTACTTTTTGTTACAAACTAGTATTGCCACAGCCTTTCAATAAATACTACATCATGTAGTTTAGTGTTTATAATCGTATAAGTTCATCCGTTCTGAACAATAATGCCTTCACAACGTACCCATAATATTGCAGCGCATCTGTTATTAGAATATATTTTTATTCCTGAATTATGGAGTAGATAAGAGCCTCATATATGCAAGACATATTATACGTTATGAACTACAACATCCCAAAAAATATTGAAGAAATCATAAATACTTTAGTCGTGGTCACTGTTGAGAACCGTTGTAATGCATTCATGCGAGTTGTGAGTGCTCAATTGCTCAGACCTGCCACAGTTGTTAGTACATTTAGAAACGCTGTGCTTGATAAGAGTATTGAGGTCTCGAGCATCTTTTGTATATGTGCTCTCATGCGTGTGCAGCGTTCCTTATTGTTTATGAGAGATTTCTTACATAACATTATACGAGTTAAAAAATTTGCATGTAATTTGTTATAAGCTATAAAATAGTTGATTATTTGCGTTGGTGTTTGGTAACGCAGTGATTAATGTATATGAACAATGAAGGTAGTTTGCTTTCTATGACAAGCCACATCCAACGCTCGGCAAGCTTAGAACATAAGAAAAGGTTGAAAACGTGTGATTGCCCACAGTACATCGTCACTGTGTCCTTGTGGATCTTGAAGAGCAATTGACGACTTTTTCTTACCAGACCTCGACCCATACCATGTGAGTTGAACAGCTATTGACTCTTGTGGTTCTCAAATTATGGTAACTATACAAGGACTTATATATCAAAATTCAGACCGGTAATGACTTCTACAAAACGCATCTTGCTTAAATGCTGCTTTTTCTGCTTGTTTGTTTGAGTCTTGAGCCTACTCACAGTATACTGCCAGCCCCTGCTGCGGTGCTGTGTGCTACCCAGGTCGTACCAGTCAATGCTGCGAAGCGGCGGGAGTAGGACATGAAAAAATTTCGTCCTGTGACATCACTCAAGTGGTCGCTGATGGTAGGATTGTTTCATATTTGATTGTTTCTCAGTGATAGCTGGAAAAGTGACATTACTGTAGAGTGTTAAAAAATTAAGCTTTCTAACTTTGGCAAAATTTAGAGCAGATGTAAACCATTCAGTATATTGTATGCATTCATTCAATTTTTCAAGAAATATACCTGGTGCGTTCTTATGTGCGTGTCTTCATGTTATTGAAATGACGGAAATGTTAGTTTACTTTGCGAATGCAGTTTTGTGTGGATAAATGCCGAAAGAAATGTTGGCTAGCTCAATATTTGTTATTTTGGTTAGCATCTAATAATTTCATTGTAAGTAGCAGTCATATTAACATTTTTGTCGAGTTACAGTCATGGACAGAATTTTCTTTTAGTTGAGGAAAATAACTTTCTAAGGAAGATGTGTTGAAATGGTCTTGCTATTCATACAGTTGCTGAAAATTTGTAACTAAATTAGTTTTTATTACAGGTGAAATCCTTTCTGATACAATTATTATTAAGCTATTTCTTAGTGTTTACTTTAGGCAGGGTATCAGGTGTGGTTGGGATTATTGTTTTCATTTTTATCTTTTATTTCATTCATTCCTTGAGTGCAGGACCAGTGGAGGTTTGAACATTTTGTGTAGTGTATTTTCGAAAAATGTGTGTGCACTTCAACAAGGAATCGGACAAAAACACGCATTTTTGAAGAAATCTGATAAAATACATGCACGTATTATACATTCCTCTGATGATTCTACACTATATTTCTTTCGGCGAATTTCATACAAACTCAGTAAGCTTAGAGCAAGCTCTACTCTGGTGCACTCATCCGTTACGTACATGTTTTATTTACGTAGTCGAGAGTAGCAATTAGCGTACGGGGCTCTGTAGTACAGCTGAACTGTAGTTCCTAAGCTGCGTCCTATGCCGCCATCGTCCACTGCTCCTGCCAGGCATTCAATAATTTTGTTAATCACTTATGCGACTGTTCCATTCAACTGTAGAATACCAGTGTGGAGATCGCACGAGCGCACCAGTCGGTGCTTAGAGAATTTTAGTTTTAGGTAATCGATAATTCGCAACAGTTTCAATATGGACTTAATGAATTTATGCTTAGGAAAAATAATTCTACCTAGCTTTGAGAAGTTTTATATCTGTTGAGATAATGTATTGGGTTATGGGGTATTTTAGGTTGCAAAATATTTTGACTTAACATGAAGATTCGTGCATTGGGCAACACTATGTTGAATGAAGAGTGTCAAGTTCAATAGAAATGATAAAATCGAAAACTAGGAATGAAACTCTTGATAAAAGCGTTAAATTTGTGAAACGGAGTGAATGCTTAGAGTGAGGATATTTTTATAATTTTGAACTAGTTCTATTCGAAGGTTAGGTTGGGACTCGGTCAGATGTAAATTGTTGCTAAAGAATTGAGGGTTGGAATTGGCATTTCAGTTGATAGAGACCAATCATCAATAGCTTCAAACGTCCCACATGAGCGAGGATGACTTGTCTTGAAGTCTTGAATATTTTAAGAAGGAAACATTTTTTCTGAATTCTTACTAAAAGATATGTCAGTCATGCTCGAATTTCACTGGTTATTCAGTAGTTATCTTAGTCGAGTTGGTGTTTTCATGTCTTGCTAGGCATGTGTCAGCAATTTTCTGTCACTGAAGACCTTCCCTCCGGATTGCGGCTTGGAGTCTTTGTTAGATAGATGCTATCCTGAGAAGGAGCTTCACCCGTGCTCTCGAGGATCCGTTGTAAAGGATTTATCATGATTGTTTTGTATTTCTTGCAGGCTACCTGATGTGCTTCAGACTTCGATTTGGCGTCACTGTAGTTGCTTGGAGTCGCATGTTGAGGGCGGTGGAAGTGGCACTTCTCACTTCTCCCTTCTCCGTAATAAATAATTAATATGTAAATGCTGTTTTTATTGTGAATTTTTTTTTGTTATTTTACAATACGGCATTTTTGAACATGAACTAACTGTTTTATCCATTATTTTCAGATTTGAATTCGTGGTCTTGCATGTAACTGTCTTATTAGCAAAATAACGTGATTTTCTAAGAGGAACTAAAAACAAAGTTGATGAATAAACTTCATTTGTACGATATTTTGAAAACATTAAAAAATTGTTAATGAATGTTAATTTGAAACTCAAAAATGACAAGACGGATACTGATAACGTTTGTAGTGATACTAAATGCTACTGGTTTATCATCTTCTTCACTAAATACATCACCGCGCTGGCAAAATTTGTCGATCGACAAGTCAGTAGCGTTAACGTCGACTTCGATGCTCGCCGCCCCGAAGTCAAGCAGTGACAGTGGAAGGGCAGTTACTGGCAACACTACTGCATCCAGAGGTGAGTTCTCCATTCAGTTCAGATCTATTTTATTATGTGTATTGAAATTCTCTAATGCCCCAATCCATTTTAGGTATTTACTTGGTGTGTTTTTGTTTTCCCGTAAAGTAAATGAACTTTTTCCTGTATAAAGTAAATGTTTAGATTATCTGTTATTTTTGAAGAAACAAATGCTAACATATGTATGTTTCTTTGTCAGCGTACACATACTACACGGCGTATTCATACTGCACAGTTAAGAGGACGTTTTTGAGTGACGTCCCTCGAGTGAGCGACCGCAAATCAGCAACGATGATTGATGGCGTATATTATCGATTACATTATTTCAAATTTCGTGGAGAATGTCACCTTTTGCTCTTTAATAGAAGTGGTAAATCTCGTATACAATTTTTCTCGTATACCATATTTTCCAGATACATTTTTCACCATTATCACTCATGTTCGCTTCATTATCGTGTTTATGTTGTGGGATCTCATTTACTTGCTGTTGCAGGTTTTGTAAATTGAAATGCGAAAAAGCATCCTTGTGTTCGTTCATACGTCAGTCACCTAAAGAATAAATTTGTTGTCAAGAATGATCACATGTACCACAACGTGAGAAGTTGGCTTCTGACGATAGAAATTAAAAGTTGTGTATAATTTACACATTAGATTCCTTTTCTGTGAATCCGATTTTATTTGATGATTATCTGAATGCGATTCTTTTAGTTTCGAATTATAGTTCTCATTCCGTTTATTTGTATTCAATTTCTTCTACGCCATAAAAATAATTAAGCAAGGCGTAATTTAATCATTATTTCTTTTGTTTTCTTATAGAATAGTTTCAAACTGTTAAACATGCCTTCAGCGTTAGTATTGAGGTCAAACAATGGAAAAAACATCAAAAATACTGATGGGAAAAATAATAAAGGCCACAGAAATAAATGTACAACCATTTGAACATTATTTTCTTGTTCAATAGACGTTTCAGCACGTCGAAGTCTCTAAACAATGAGGCATCTGACAAAATGTTCTGCTTACATATTATGATACAGAAGCTTTTTAATACAATGCACTTCATTATTAACATACGGAATACGTCTTCCAAAATATTTTATTTATTCATTAGTTTTTACAGGATTCCTGAAGGCTGGTTCTATTTTTCAATTGATCTAGAAAATTTATTTGTGCTGAATCTCATTGCATAAAAGTCTGTTTCCGTATGTAGAATGTCGACTGCTTTCAAAATTTTGGGAATCAGTCGATAATTTTCATGAGTTGTGCTCATTTTCTGTCGATATTCGTTCAAAATCTTGTCTTTTTAAGCATTTTAAGTCTTTCTAGAACACTACTATCGAATGCTTTCAATTCAAGTCGCTTTTTGTGATATTGTTTTTCTGAATATATTGGTCATTGTTTTTATACAGATTTTGTAGGAATTTTCATCTTGATAATGTTTATTATCCCTAAACCACAATAACATTCATATTGGAGCAACCTCACTATCAATTTTGTTTAGATGTTCCATGTAGCTTACTGTTTTTAGAATTAAGTTTTCACGAGTTATGCACGTAAAGCATGAAGCAGTAGAGTCGCGTTTCTCATGTGTGTATTCTTATGGTGTCTATCTTCCTTACATACCAGGACTACACATGCCACTGAAAAATCCACTTAAAAAATCGGTTACGTTTTTACGAGGAAAGTTATTGCTCAATGAAGAGAATATTTTTTCGTTCTTCTATGTAGTTTTCTCTTTTACGATGTAATTGCATTCAGTGAATATGATTTTGTGACAAAGTTTTCTGTATCGAACCGATCTATTTTATAACTCAATTTTTAGTTTCTTTAATAAAATGACAGCTATTGTTGAAGCGCTTTTCAGTTTTTCTCCGAAACAAACAATTGGAAATAGTTAGCAATTGTATCAGTGTATTGTTTTTTCTCTTAAAATACATTGGAATCACTTCTTTATATTTTATAACAAGAGTTGTGTACTGAAATCTCAGAACTTTCTATCGTTTTAGAGGGAAAACAGCTAAAGTCACCGTTCCAATTACTACACCATTAGTTTGTTGATCTTTTATCTATCTTTCTAGATAAACAGCTTTCCTAGTAATTATTTTCCTAGAGAGGAGCATATCGCGAGGACATTGCAGTTGTGCAGAGTGTGACCATTTTTTTACCATTTACCGCGTTCTGTTAATGAGATTTCATATGATAGTGAATCATCGAGTTATTCTTCAGGTTTGCGATGTTGTATTTACGGTGTTGTGATGAAAAACAGCGATGAATGAACATGATGACCTCGAACCCCAGAAGGGGTTTGATTATCAGGAATTGTTTTTCCATATATTCAACAGGTATTTAGTGATATTTGCGGGGTTAAGCAGGATTCCTGAAGTCCCCTCGGGCTAGTTATACTATGCTATTCTATGAAATTTTTGTAGAGTTGGTATTCTTTTTTGGTGAACCTGTTAAAAAGTAAAACTAGCAACACCTGTAGCGGAAACATGGAAGATTCATTCAATGTGCAACCGCCTATCTGAAGTTTCTTATATGCTAAGTAAATTCTCTAATTTTTCATCTCGTAGAGATGCATTTTGTCTGTTCAAATATCCCAAGACCAAATATGGTGGTAATACGCTGTGTAGCAATTATCATGAAAATGTTTCAATAAGATACCGGTCAATTCCAGCGCGTGTTATTTCTTGTAGAGGGAGCATGAGCATGCTTACGAGTCATAATTTTTTATATGCCCTTTTCGAATTAGGCAAGTTCCAAATGTAAAATTTTTCTATTGATCGTAGTTTTCTTACGAGAGCAGTCGAAATCCTATTTCACTGACCAACATTTTGAGAACAATCCATCGCCTATAAATTCTAGAAGTTTCTTCACGGCGTTTGCTGCACTATCAACACAAAGGAATTTTCATCTTCAAACCAAGTAAACTTTTCTTGTACTTCATGTAATTGTGTTCAGGTTAACTCAGCTTCCATGGGAATAGTATCTCCAACTATACATCGAAAATATATTCTCCCATTCGTAAATACCATCTTTAATTATTCAAGAACATTTCTCACCATTTATCATCAATAACGTTTTCAAGCATTGCTCAATATCTCCAACTATTTATATATTCACGTTTGGCAGACAGCTCGCATCATATGCCCAATTCTTTTTCTTCTACCTTGAATTGTTCTTAGAGAACAAAACCAGAGTTTCATTTGTTCGAGTGTTACTTTCTTAAAGCTGAATTACTCATCAGGATGTTTTCGTGCGCCTTTTGTCCCAATCTGAAGCTCCTTGTTCTCTCAGACCACACTGTCATTATAACGCAGCTAAGACAACGGGCTCTTGCTGCTTGTTCCCGCTGCTTTTCAGTTTTTTGTTTTAGAAGACCATAAGCTTGTAAAAATACTCAAAAATACAATTCTTGATCTTGCTTGTTTCTTGATTTTACCGAAGCATCTTTGCATTTGTTGCAGGTATTATAAAATGAATGTATTCAATCGTCAAGTATGTAATTCAATTTAGAAAGCTTTCCTGTTCATTACTATGTGGGGAAAACCGACAAAAAGACGAAGCTATATTCTACATAGATAACAAGATCAATTTACGAATAATAGTGTTATTTTTTGTGTACTGAATAGTCCCATTTTTTTTCATTTTATGGTTGTACTTTCATCGTCATTCCATTCTGATATCAAAGCTGTTTCTAAATGTTCTTCATTATTGTAAATTTTTGGTCCATCATTAAGAAAGAAATTTATGCTGAGAGTCTGCAATTGACTTCGAAACGAGACTTATGGAAAAACGTTTTCTATGTTATGTAGTGATTTTCATTTGGTGGTAGCGGTCCTTGTATTCTACGCAAGAACACCTGTAAAGGTACTTCCGATGCTACATCTGTGTTTTCTGTTGAAGTACCCACTTGATTTAGTTACTGTTTTAACGATCAGAACGCTTCTTAACAGGCTGACCTAGTAAAATTGTGTGATGTTTCTCTCGTGTTTTAAACAGGGTGTAGTTATATCCTATCTACGGTTCGCAGATTCAATAACTTTTCAAATAATCTTAAGCAGTCTTAAGTGATAGTCTCTGGTAGCAAACTATATTACTATTGCTACTACTTAGTCACCTGTGCCTTGTTTTCCTCATAATTTTCGCAGTGTGGTAGGTGTGTGATTTTAGATCTCCCCGTCTTCCTTTGCCTCTTTCTTTTATAAGGAAAATTAGCTGATGGTGTAGCCACTACGTTCCTCAAAGATTGTAGTTTGTTTTCATTCTCTAACTTGTTGCTCATCATTCATCACTTAAAAACTATATTTTGAACTTCATGTCTGTCATCCCTTACCGTAATAATTATATTTTATACAAAATCAATCATGCATTCAATTCCTTTCTGGACTGATAAACAACAGTTTTTACTTGCTGATTTAGGTCTAATTCAAAGACTTCATGTATTGGTGTCTGTGTCATGTTATGATAAAGTGATAGAAATCATGAATATTCTCTTGCTGTCTTCAAGTTTGCAATAAAAATAGCGTTGAAATAGAACGTTTTTAGGGAGGAAAAGTTACGTAAATGCGTTATTTCAGGATGTAATAATAACAGACAGCCAGCTGCAGAAATGCGCTGGGTTTCTCCGATATTATTGTTTTCGTCTATTCTGATTGAAAATTTTCAAATTCAGTGCTCGCATTCGAATATAACTTGGGTACATCTTGTATCCCTATTTTTAGATACTTCGTGCGGATTGTTTATTCGTTTAAAATGCTAATAAATTCGATCTAAGATGATGTACGATTATATATTCAAGGGATGTATCGTGGAAGTTGAGCGCTTCTAGGAAGACATTGAATTATTGCACTTGTGGAAGAAACTTGAACTAGTGTCTGTTCTTGACGTATGTTTCGGAATGCAGTAGCTCTCTGCTGTATCTTAAATGGCACTCTGCTGAATTAGATTTGTGCGTTATGACTTGAATTGTTACTGTTGGTCTCGCCAAGTTATTTTTTCCTCGTCTCTCTTAGTTCTTTCTTTCTCATATGGAAAAGAAGTCTGTTTTTTGCCCAAAATATTCAAGTCCTAGTCATATTTCTTCTAAATTCAAGAAGAAATGTGACTAGGACTTGAATATTTTGGGCAAAAAACAGACTTCTTTTCCATATGAGAAAGAAAGAACTAAGAGAGACGAGGAAAAAATAACTTGGCGAGACCAACAGTAACAATTCAAGTCATAACGCACAAATCTAATTCAGCAGAGTGCCATTTAAGATACAGCAGAGAGCTACTGCATTCCGAAACATACGTCAAGAACAGACACTAGTTCAAGTTTCTTCCACAAGTGCAAATTACCTATTTTAGTCGCTTACTATTTTATGGTATATGTTTCTTTAAAACATTATAACGTAATGTATTTTTAGTGACGTATTCATCATTTTCCATGTACGTTCCGTTTTGTCTAAAACGTTTTTTGAACTATTCTTCTTAGCTAGAATGAAACTGCTAAGCATTTAGTAGTTCATTTTCCCACTGACGTAGTTTCTTGCCTACAATTTTTGTCAGAGTATCTTGAAAGGCTTATAGCTCCTCAGGGGATGCGTAGGATTCCTAAGCTCCGCTTGGGAGGTGTTCTCAGATATATTTCCTCGGTCTGTATTTTGGAGAACTAACGTTCCTCAGTGACGCCCTGGCTACTCACTACAGAAACAAAAACATAAGTTGCAGGAACCTGTTTCAAGCATAGTTTGAATAGTTCCTCTGGTTGGAAACAGGGTATGTAACGTTTGACGTTGATCAGGAACAGATGGTGAAGAGGATTTTTTTTTAATTTACCTCATTCACTATATTATCAACATTAGACATTATGCTTGGAAAAAAGTACAAGAGACAGAGATAATTAATTCTATAAAACGATGCATTTTCATTAAAACTTACGCAGTCTTTGAAAACAATCTTTTGATCGTTCTAGCAGGGCTTGCTGGTCATTTGTGCAGTCTTTGTTTGTTAGTTAAAACTTTTTACGCCTATGATTGCCTATTACTGTTTTCTAATTTGTTTTACATTTTCGTTTTACATCATGTGATCTAAAAAGTTCTTTAATATCCATTAGCAGAAACTTTTGCGTTATTTGATGTTTAACAGGATTTTAATGAAAACAGTTTATGCGCTAGTATGCACTTCCCACACAAAAAATAAAATGTCTTGAAATCACTAACAGCCGGAGTGTTTTTTTTCTAACTGCGCCCCAGCTCTTTATGACCAAAAGAATTAGTTAAAGCTTATCATTCTTTCAGTTGCTTTTCTCGTATGAGGTATAGCTGGCGTTCCGTGAGTTGGACGTCCCACACAAATTTCACATGTACTTGAATGTCTATTTTACTCTTTAGCTGTTTCTCCGGTTTTGTGTTGAAACAGAGCCACTATTGAAACGCTCCTTGAACGAATGCAGTCATCAATCCTTGCTTAAAATAACAAACAGAGCATTTTGTTTATGTTAAACATATGATATCTATCTGATTGAAGAAGAAGTGAATAATGTATTCCCTCATTCGCTTACATACAAAAATTAGTGCTTCTCTTAAGTCTTTTCGAGCTTCTATTACAGTCAGTGCAGGCTATTTACAATAATGCCGTTATTGCGAGATTGTTGGTATTGTTATCTAGAACATGGCTTCATTTTAATATCAATTAGTTTTACGTATGATGATGAATAGAAAGGTTTAACCAATTTAATTGCGTAAAAATTTAATGCATAGATTCTAAGGGATGGCTTCCTGCAGTCACGGCTTTATTGTTTTCTTGTTCCTTTTATTTGTCTGTTTGGTTGGAGCTGCCGGCGGCCGTCATGCTAGACTGCGGGCAACCTTCCTCAAGAATGTTTTCTCTCGCTCTGACTGTTTTCCCTCTGTCGTAATTAATTTCAACTCGCGTTTGTCTTTACTAGTTTGAACTCTTCTTCCAGCTGATGCATCCAGATCTTTCTAGGAAATAATTGAATTCGTCTGAAAAATGTTTCACTGAAGCTCGAGGGACATTAATCAAATACTCTATTTTGTAGATGGTAATTGGTTTTCCACGGAAGTCGTAGATTTTTATGCGGAGGTGTGCGCAGGTCCTTAATTTACATGTGATATGTTGAAAAAGATAAAACTAATGGGTGTTTTTTCTAATTGTTGATTTTTCTCCAATCTGAGAGTGACAAAGTTGGGTTGAACTGTTTTCTTTATAAAGAGAAAAACGCAACTTGATTGTTCACATGTGCTGTACGCCCCAACTAAAATTCTCTCTTCGATGAGATATTATGATTCCTTAGAGTGGGAAGACCGTGTGAACAGACGAAAAAAAGCTACATACATACAGTGGCACCTGAACTCGGACAGGAACTTGTGAACCCAATTCTTTCAGTGGACAAAATCGAGAACCTTCTTACTCGTGGTAAATAACGTATTATGCAAAAAAAAAACTGATTTCACCAGGAAGAAAATGGTCTGTTAACACTGTATATCAGAGCCCGTGTGCAAAAAAATATATAAACATTGGGAAAGAAGAATTTTCAAGTCCTCTGTAGCTTTTGTGATTCAAAAACTAAGCTTGTATATATGATGGAATGTTCATGTGCAACTAAGAGGTATGTTACCTCTGCTTTTCAATTACGAAGAGTAAGGAGTATGCCAATTACGCTTTGAATGATGATTTTTTGTACGATTAATCTAATTTTGGAAGTAAAATGGCTAAATTTAGAAGAAGGGTTCAGAGAAATTTATCATGTTACGCGGGTTTGCAAAAATGGCTGCAAATGAAGTTAAAGCTCTAATTTTGCTGACATTTACACCTTTATATTA
>VCRD01000249.1:323565-338183 GCA_006783055.1 Trinorchestia longiramus
TGACAGAGATGACAGCACTGAAGGGCTCACAGAACTCAAACAGTTGCGGCGAGAGAAGGACTGTCTTGGATGCTTAAAATGGCGACGTTTTCATTACAAGAACAGCGTAAATTCATTAGTTTTCTCCATTTGAATGGTGTGACACCGATTGAAATGCACTGTCAGTAAGACTTTTGATGATGTAGTCATGGATGTGTTGAATGTGCGTTCAAAGAAGGCAGAACATCGTGTGACAACAAACCAAGGCTATCTCGTTCTTGCACCTAACGGTCTGACATGATCGAGCTAGTGGTGTAAGTTGTTTTAGAGGATTGCTGAATGAGTGTACAACATTGCTTTCAAAGTTGACCTTTCCGTGGGATCTGTGCACGTAATCATGGATGATGAAAACCTGAAAATGCGGAAATTCTTAAGGTTGGTGCTACGAATGCTGACGAACGACCATGAGGCTGTGCGCGTGGAATGTTGTCAGGCAACGTTGACGCGGCATGACAGCATGAATGGGACTTTAATTTCATCAGTTGTGACAATGGATGAGATACTGATACCGTTTTTTAATACTGAAGCGAAACGCTAGTTTGCTCAGTAGAAGTGCACAGACTCGCCGCCACCAAAAATATTTAGGATAAGCGCCAGTGCTGAGTAAATGATGGTGGCAATTTTCAATATATACTCATTGTGTTCTAAAGAACACTACAGTGACACGTTCATCCTTCCAGGTGCTTTGAAGAACAAGCTTCTTCCAGCATTGCGTGAAAAACGACCAGGAAATGCTGGACATATTCCTCTCACATCAGGAAAACGCACCATCACATCGAGTGAACGCGATGCTGTACGAAATAATTTCTCAGGATCCCTACTCACCTGACCTATCTCCTAACGACTTTTAGCCATTTCAAACAGGGAGAGACTCTCCGTGGTCCCACATTCACTCGCCGTGCGGTTGTTGGGTCAGCGATTCTCCAGTGGTCAAACCAGACTTCTAAAGAAGCGTTTGAAGCGGCCATCAAATCATGGCATCGACGTTGTGAAAAATGTGTGCAGATGCAGAAAGATTACGTCGAGAAGTGATACAAGTTTCCTAGTTTTCATGTGATTCGTTAATGAGGAAAAAATCTAAGATGTCATTACTTGAATGACTTAGTACCTTGAGGGAATACTGGATGCTTACTTTGAAGTTCGAAATTCTCACACTTAAGAGGCATCAATGATGATTTGAAATTCCGCCTCCACCAACATCTTTTACAATGAACCATGGCTGCGCTGCGCCTTCTGACATTCATGATGAAGTTGAATTTATTTCCTATCACTTTCCCCAGCTTCTACCTTAGGTGACGGTCTTTTTTGAACAACAAACACGAACATGGTCGTGACGGGTGGTTTTCCTGTGTGCATTTTCTACTGGGACTACGATGTAATAAGGTGTGGTAAAGCCTCTCAATCACAACTTTATGTCCGCTGAACCAGTTAATAACATTTCATTCTGATTCTTTTGTTTGCGTTTGTGAAAATCAATGTTGACCTGAAAAGTACACGCGTTTTAATTACCGAGGGAGCCACTGCTCGTTTCATTAATTCAATAAGTATGAATCGTAGTACTTATTGACGGCAATTTTTCTTCTGAGTTTCGGATCTGCATCAGTTAGAAGTGATGAATTAGACTGCTATTGTTCATATATGTAATAGTTGCATGCTTTTTCATGTGATTCGTGTTGTGTCCTGATAGGCACGAGTTATTTTGTTTCTTTTCTTATCCTGCAGACGGCAAGTACCACGTGACGAGGAGCGGCGTGCTGCGCGTGCTGAGTGTGACTGCTGCTGACTCCCGTGCTGCCTTCCGCTGCCGCACCCTCAGCACGCTGACTGCTGCAGCTCAGGTCTCCGCTGCAGCACGCATCGTGCTGTCAGGTACGTGGTTCCGTGCTGCACCCTCAGCACGCTGACTGCTGCAGCACGCATAGTGCTATCAAGAACGTACTACCGTGCTGTATTAAAAGAATGTTGTCTTCTATAACGCCAACATGCTGGCTTGCGATCAAGTTTAAAGCATGCTCGACTCGGGCGATAAAATTGTTCAAGGAATGAGTTAATATTATTCAGCAACTTTTCGTTTTTGGGTTCATTCGTGCAGTACTTTTACTGGAATTTGCGATTAAATCAATTCCAACAAATTTTTACTCTCGCATGTGATCTAGATATGAGTTAGTTGCACCGCTCCTTGCATTCGGTCTTCGATACCAGAGTTCTCACTTCAGGCACGAGTTCCTTTCTCACCTAAAAACGCATCTCTTGACTTCTGGTTCTCGCCAATCATGATCCCGATGCGAAGTAGAGATTCTTCCGAGCAAAATCGAAAAATACTTCGATAAACCCGTAATGGGCGCAAGCTCTCTCAATTGGAGAGTTGTCAGAAATATTTGGTACCACTGAATGCACTTCCATGAAAAGTCGAACTCGTCAAGTCGGCCTAGAATTCTAGTTATTACGAGCCTCAAACTCAGCGTCTTATTTGCCCGCGCCGTGCTCGAGATGTCGGCTCGTAGCGACAAGTTCCCAGGCAGCACTGCTTCTTTTATCGACTCCACTCCAAATTCTGAGTCAATTCAAGGAAGGTAGTCGAACTTAGGAGCTCACTTATGGAATGAAATTACTTATATTGAATACCAAAAGATTTTCAATGGATTCAAATTTATAACTTAAAAATAGGAATTTCCTGTTTTGCTCTTGTGATCAGATAGAATCGTTTTTTTTAATAAGTGCTTAGAAGTGATGAAAAAATGTCGAACTGCTGAGCATAGCGTGTAATAATTTTGAGTTTCTATTAATTATGGAACAGTGCAATGAAACACAGATTTGTCGAAATTACAACCTGCGGCAGTTGGCGGAACTATTTTCTCTTGAACGGGTATTTTTAGTCAATACTCTTTAGTCCATATCGTAGCAACTTGGATAAAAGACTTCAAGCCTTTAGAAGGGAGCTGCTGTGCCAAAGTGGTCAATTACTGCAGCAATGAACTTAATGCGAGTCGTTGTAAGGGTTGTGAGAGGTGGTGTTTGGAACAGCCAACACTCCACTCGTTTCCCTGGTTTGTGAAGGAGCGTCTTTTGGAGCAAGCAACACTTCCCTCCCATCTGTGGTGTGTGTCAGACAGCATTTGGAGCAACCAACATTCTGTTCTCGTTCGTGGTTTGTAAGAAAGGGCGTTTGACGCAGCAAACACTCCACTTCATTATGCGATTAGAGGCGTCGAAGGAAGTAGTATGATTCTAGACCGTGTGATAGACCATACAGTATCATACTGTCGATTCTAAGCCTTGCAGAAAGTAAATTTTGGCCCTTTGCGACCTGACTTGGATTTGTTTGCTACAACCGGCATTCAGATAAGGTTGGTGGGTCTGCTGCATCATAGACAGCCATTATAAGTCATACACTATCATAATAAAATGAACAGGACCCGTTGTAGAGTATCTCATAAAATTGTCGAACAAATTGCCGGGTAGAAGGCTGCGAAAAGCTCCTTAAAATACGTGTGGACACATTTTTCAGAATGTACTTTTACGAGTGACGAAAAACGTGGCCATATTTTTTTTCAGGCGTTAACTACGAAACAATTGCCTCCAGATATACTAAGAAAAGGAACTTCAAAACAATACTACTGTACCGTATGAAGCTGTTGAATCCTCAGTGTCGACCTGTTTCCTAGATAGCTGAATGGAATGTATGTATGCTATTCTGAAAAAAATATCTCGCAGTGGTCAATACAGGTGAATTACTCCTGTAAATGAAAAGCACCAAACCCAATCACTTGGAAATACCTTGGAAAAGTCTTTAAACAGCAAGAAATTGAAGGACTGTAACAAAGTCAACAAATAGTTGAAACCTTTTTCCTTCGGATTGTTGCTTGTTTAGGGTCCAATTTCTTCTCACCCTCATCTCGGCCAGCACTTCAACGATCGGGAGAAGTTGGCTGCTGGAGTAAAGGAGTTCTTGCCTCGAAGAACAGGAACTGTTTCCCCTGCCTGATTGAAGCACTACCAGAACGATGACATCAGGCCATCGGCAAAATACGATGGCCTGCACAAGGAAGCCAAAGCTCCTTCCTTCGTACAATTGCTTAACAAGAAATAAAGTGGCCAATTTATTTCGACACGTCTTGATGTCTCTCACGTTGCATTTTGTTTTGGCTACATCTTGAGCTTATCATCCGACTCGACTTCGGCCACATTCACAAATACAAGTCAATGAAAGTGTAGATATATAACATAATTCATTATTTTATGATGTTTATGTTGCATATGTTTTACGCTTTTTTACTCGTATTTAAACCAGTTCCTCAAAGCCGAGACTATGAGATAGAAATGTCTAATCAATGCTATTGTACCGCAGCTATGCCTAGACTACGAGGTATGCAGTTGCAAGTGGCAGTTTTCGGCTGAATAGGTGGACGAACAAGATGAAATATTTCAACCCACTTCAAGCGTCATTTGAAATTCCCGCACCATTTGCAATGCACTTATTCTAGTTCAAATTGCACCAACAGAAGTGGAGACCAGTTTTATATGCTGGTTTAATTGTTATTAGTGCGTATGTATTAGTGAAAATTAATCAGAGAAAACGTGTTTTGTGTTCTTCTGAATGTAATTTTTTTCATCATTTTGTTCTTTCTGTGGTTAAGATGCTGTTCGATCATTTTATTATGTTGTTGTTTAGTGTTGGAACTATAATCTATTTAATTCTTGATTATTTTTTGTTCTATTCTTCTCAGTTACACTTCTTCTAGAATTATTTCTGTACAAACTGTGATATTTTTTATCAAGAAGGTGCATCATTTTTCTAGCGATTTAGTTGTTAAGTCGCAGGAAACAAACTATTTTCTTTCCAAGGTCGAGAGAAAATGAACTAGTTATAACTTTGATTCTTGTTTGACGGAATACATTTATACTGGATCATCTGAGGTCTTACTAAGAAGATTCACATTTTTTCCCTAGTACTTTTTGAAGCCGCCTGCTGCCCACGTCATTTTCGTAAGCGCATAAAACGCATTTTGCTTGCCCAATGGATACTGCATCACCAGTTTTGTTGAATCACAGTTGGAAGAAATCAAATCAATCATTTCGGTTGAAAGAAACGCTTATGAGTAATAATAAATAATACATCAGAAAAATAAGACGCAACGCAAAGCCCTCAGTAAGTTGTGATGTTGTATCTCAATTATTCTTCGTGGTATCTCTAGGTCATAGTAAGATTCCTTAGTTCCACCCAAAAAGACGTGGAGATTGTGATTGTTCTCATTTTTCACCAATCTTGTGGGATGAGCTCTTCTATGGGGGTATCTGCAGCTACCCACTGAAGAATCGGCCACACCAGACGATTTTTTTGGGGAGTTTCTTACTCTCTCTTGAAGTTCTGTGTAACTGACCTTGTGTAGGAATTTCATCCCTACTCCATTCTTCAGTTTTCTCTTGCTGAAATGTTTCCTGTTGCTCTTCTGACGTATGCTGGGCTTGAACCTTGCACAGAATATAATACAAAAACAACGTAGAATAAATTTACGTACAGAATTGGCTCACCCTATTCCTACTCCTAGCTGCAGTCTCGTGCCTTTGAATCAGAGTGGGTCCCCTCAGCTTCAGTTGTTAGGCCTTATGCTTCTGTTTGGAAGCTTCATGAGTTCAGATGGCTCGTAAAGTATTCTGTATTCTCCGTCATATTATTCAGCATGGTGGTTTCATGGAGTGTACTGTACACAGCAAGTATGGGACACCTTATGACGTAGGGTTCTCATTAACGGTTAGATTACATTGTTTATGCAGTTCTCTGTGTAATAACTGATATGGAATAGTTTGTATTAACAGTAAAGTGTGGGTGTCACAACACTTGTGTTATGGAGCTACCGCGTCAAGTGTAATCATGGACTCGGTCGCGATCAATTGTATATCATTTCCCTGTTTTCATCGTGCTTTTATCAATAAGTTTTGCCAATTAATGGTAATCAAACAAACTTGTTGGTTTGTATCATCATTTGATCGACTCTTTAACTAACTTTTCTTTGATGCCCTTGATGTTCAATTGATTTTTCTAGGATTATGAAATGACATCGTATAAGATGACAAATGTGCCTTTGATCTCGGCAAGCTGCTTCATGCGAACTTTGTGCTAGGGAGGACTTTGATGACTCCGTTAATTATGCTCGTTTTAGAAGGGTATTTTTCTTTACAGTTGCAGATTAACTCTGAGTTTGATCTTATTCGTTCTGTTTACAGTTTGAGTATGTAGACTTTGATATGAGCACGAGGTACTGCTTTTTAATATTAATGCTTGTTAAAACCGGTTTTCACCCATCATGGGTTTCAAGTTTTATATCGTTATTTATTGGAAAATAACTTGAAAAAGATTGAGAGGATTGAATTCTCATTTTGTTGTTAATTAGACACTTGAATTTTATCACAACTATCGACGGTCGTATGCGATTTGGGAAATCATGTTTACATTTATCATGTGGTATGCGTACTGCTTATTGATCAACAGGTCAAGCCACCAAAGCTGCAACTATGTTAACACTAGGCAAATACAGGAATGTATTTTAATTGTAATGAGTCAATATTTTTTACGTTCGTGACTGCAGTTTTTCCTCATTCACTATTGAACGATGTTGACAATTAATTAACTCGAGTTGAACATTTTGTGTTCTTTCTCTTACTCTGTGCTTCAAGTGTAAATGTATCGCTGAGTTCTTGTACTATGGCATTTATAGAACATGATAGCTAAATGTAATTTGTATTAAGGCACCTGTTAAGAGTATCAGTGATATTTATGCTCTTTGTTCATCGATCAGAATCATACCCTCCCTTTGTTCTTTCTTGTAATAGACACAACGGTGTTGGAAGTTATTAGCGGTAGTTTTTAATGGAGCCTGGGCAGAGCTAAGTCGATGGATAGCTTCATTAGGTCGGTCGTCTGCATACGCGGCAGATAAAATTGTAGAAGCAGACCTTATCTTCTGCAGTTAGCCTGCAAATTAAAACGATGGTGAAGAAAAAGAATCATTGTTCGAAGAGCATGTTACACATCCAAGATGGTCTCTGTATGTACTCCATTTCTATCATATAGTAAAAAAATTGCGTACAATATAATTAAAATAATACAGCTGAGAATCTTGGTAACCTGAAAGTGTGATCTAGAAACCTGCAATACGAACGTAAAGAGTACATAGAGGATCATAAAATTGTAAGATGTGGGCCTCTACATGTTAACACGTTGCCTGCGATTGCCTAGCTGGTGCAAATCTTTACTTTGTACACACAGTCACTAGAAAGCCTTGAAAAAATTATAGAACCTAACCTGAGTGACCCACCGGCGGGTCGTATCGCACTCAACGTGTTAATCAGGGTTCCTCCAATCTATTAGGTTTTCAAATGTTGTACACGTTCGTCATGTTTCAGTTAAAATGTGGCAGAATCTATCGTGGAAAAATTATTCTATTTTGTTTGATTTTCTGTGGGACTGATGTACTTCGAAAAAAGGGAAACAGTTGATGGAAAAGAAACTTTACTGTTGAATTCAGGTGTTTTCGCCACCTGGTGCTAGGTACAGTCTAATTATTGAGTACCTCGGGCTTTGCACTAAACTGAATGTTAACGATCGACTCGATCGGGAGGCGCAAGCTGGAGAAATTTAGCAAAATACAAGTGTGAAAAAACTTTGCACGAAATGTTGTTTGTCAGCCAAATTCAACATTCATATCTTTAATTCACTTTACGTTACCCATTCATTGTGGGTCAGAAGTTTCGGAATCATAAATGACGTGCAAACGTATTGTTAGTTTCTGTAGGATGACCAGCTTTCTATACTCGTGGAATTTTTGGAAAAAGTGTCTGGGAGATCTGCTATCCGTTTATCTTCTTCCGTAAGCAAACAAAATACATTGTTAATAAACAATTTTTCTTACAACGTGTTATGTCGAAAATTCGTTTGTTTTACATATATTGTTATCCACAAGAATTATCTTCCTCTCTATATTATTTTATTAATATTTCCTCGTGCATGCTTCCGGCCGAAGATGGCTCGTTTAATAGAGGGTGATTTCCCTCTTCATATTAGGCATTAAATTTTAATTGGGGCACCTTGCTTCAGAGGCAGCAGCTGCCATCGTTCAAAACCCTCATTAGGGCATCAGCTGCTCACACTGTCTGCCTTACTAATGAAGACCGTGCGCATGTACCGTGTGTCAAAACTAAACCTGTTCTGTGTGCTGCAAACTAGATTCATTTTACATTCTACGCATTTTTATTAATTTTTCTTATTCATTTATTCATAGGACGGATGCATATATTTTCGGAAGCTTTGTGCAAGATTTCCTGAAATTGGGTCATATTCTGACTGTCGTTTTTTAAAGTGTAATAGAATTACAGGTGAATTTGATACGATTAAAATAAGCGCTAGTTTTACTTTTAATTGTTTCTGATGTTCGCCTAATAACTTTTTCCCCAATACACTAAGCCTGTTATTGTTCGTTTTTAACGAGCCTAAAACCCGTTTTATAACATTGAGCATTCAACTCACATTGAGTCATGGAATGGTTTCGGTTTCTGCGCGTACAATTCTTCTGAAGTCAGATGTTTGTGCTAAGAATTTTTTCCATTAGTGTGCTACTATTGAGTCGTGCTTATTTCTAATTGAAATGTTTTACGGGAAATATTTTGTCGTATTCATACGAGAAAGTACAAACGAGTATCAAGTGATTCATGTCTTACATGCATTTGCTTCTTAAAATTTTAGTTTTCATGAATCTCCGTGGACCATAATTTTTCCTAAAGCCCAGAAAAATTCTTCACTGTGTCTTCCAGCCATGGAACTCGCTCATCTTTACGTCCTATTCTTCGTTGTACGGTATAGCTATTATAGGATTCTTTTCAGTAGATGATACGTCGTTGATGGTTGAGAAACATAATTTCTCTTTTTGTCCCCAGTGCTCAGTTTATACTTCGTTCAAAATCAAAGGAATAAAGAATGTGCCCAATTTTGTGCTGGTCCAGTTCAATATTCGTTAGCCGTATTCGTATAATTTCGAGCTTTCATTGAGGTCGAAACAAGCCACTTATCGTACTATGGCCTCAGCTGCTATACATCCCACCAGCTTTTATTTTTTTGCGCTGTGTGTCGCCCTCCATTTGCCAAATTTTACACCTGAAGTGCCACGTAGCAGCGCCCTAAGGAAGCGATGTGTCGCCGCTCCATAGCTCCTGCTAACAAGCGCCGTCTGGCCCGTATCTGGCTCCATTTATTCGGGCAACATTGTTAGGAGTCCTCCGCTGCTGCTCCGCTTGTAGCTCAGTCTGATTTACTCAATGCGCCAGTTGAAGTGTTACGAGCCCAGTAGATTTATTTTATGAACTCTCCAGAATGCGAAACACTCCTAGGAAGACCAGTGGAAAGCAAAAGAAGAGTTACGCAGATTGAGCTCAGATTTTAGAAAATGGGTATTTTCATGGCTGAGTGTCCGGCAGGTTTAAAAATTTGACAGCTCTGTGGATATAGTACTGGTGTGGTGTAGGTAACTCTCGCCTTAGACTGAAACGGTTCTATGGAAAAACTTTTAATTTGCTCCAGGGAAAGATACTTTAGGAGAATGAATCTAGTTTTGAAGAATTATTTAGTTTCTTAGGTCAAAAAGATCCTGTTTGTTCGTCTTTTCTGTATTCCCAAAACATCTTAATGCTGAACTTGGTCAGATAACCGACTCATCCCCCCCTGATCATTGGGGCTTCTCCTATTTTACTCTATCCAAGTGCCAGTAGTTCGATACTTTCTAAGTATTTCACAAGTAACATGATTAACCTTCTTGCTGGTACCCTGTCTTTAATTCCTGCAAGATACAAAGCTGTTGCAGTAATCACAATCTCATAAATGTTTTCACTCTTTTGCCGAAACTTGTAAAATTTAAAACTTGTTTCAACGTTTCAAAAAAAAGTTACTATACCCTATACATACTTCCATCTACTTTTTTTCCGTAGTGCTACATGATATTAAGAATTCAGAAGAAATGATGTATGATACTACGTATTCAAAGATCTCGTATCTTCTATCATCCGCTCAGGTGACATTTGCTTTAGCTGTGTTTTGACTTCTAACCTTCGCTGTGAAGTACAAGTAATCGTAGCACAAACGAGCTTGAAATAGAGTTTTTTTAAACATTCCTATAAGAGAATGGTATCGAGTTGTGATAGTGTTCTTTTCCAAATAAATGGAATAAGGTAAATTCAGTTATAATGTATTTCTTGAATACATTTAGTAAAAACTTATTGAATATTGTCGTATACCTGAGAGGATTAACTCTTAACAAGTGTGTAGGTGACTATCGGTCTGATGCCATCATTTCAAGTCAGGCATTTATGAACCCAAATAAATCTACCGATTTTGTTGATCAGAAACTTTGCAATTATACATAACTTGTTATGTTATTACTTTAAACGTTCACTATTATGAAGCAGTGAAAAACCATAACATTACTTTTCACTGAAAAATAATTCACATGTCTCTTTTTAGTGTCGCACAATTTAACAAATTTTGAACCTGAATACCATCCAGCTTCTGTTGTAGCGTTGGCTTTCTCGTGAATTTGTGAGATCTAATCCAATTTCTTGATGAGTTTGATGGAAAACGCAGAAGAAATAATTGTGCAGGCGCTTATTATTGCACTCATTTGCTTCAAAATTACTGATTATTTGTCATTTCCCATCATTTTATGGTTTGGTTATAGGATATTATCAGTTAAGAGTATTTCATAAGCTTTTCTAAACTATGAATTTGGCTCAAACTTTTATTCAAGTTTTTCAACATCCTGCTTTTCAGTCACTGGCAGATTTTCTTCAAAAAACTGAACGTTTCCAAAAACCGTGTTCATAAAGCACGAGTTTTTAATGTTTTCTTCTGTGACAATATTCACCTTTGAATGACTTCGTACTTGTTAACGCAGAACACGTGGTAATCTCATTCAACTTGTTCGAGAAACGCTTCCCCTAATATCGTCAAGGTCTTTCGGAACTTTAGTGCGGAGGGTCTTTTTCTATACACACAAATTCTGTGGGTTCTTGAGGACATGTTTGAACATCATTGAAGTAAACAAAGTTTTTATGTTCAGTGTTGCGGTGCTGAAGTACAAAATAGAACTCGAAAGTCAAGATAAAGAGAACCAATTAATGAAAGCTTAGTCGTATGTCTGTTCTTGTTGCTTCACTGTAGAGACTTTGGGGCTCCTTATGGGTGGATGGCCTGTGAGTTACTCCCTCTGGTCTGGAACAATTGAGGCATACAACTTTTGACGTTAGGTAGAAAGGGTTGGTGCAGAGGGAAACAAAGTTTAACAAATTAACACATTTATTATTCTTCTAACGTTATGCATTATACCTTAAAACAAAGATAAAAAAGTGATTTTTCGAATACTTTCGAAAACATTGATACCAGAATGTTTGCCTGACTTTGTTCCAACTATTTCCGATCGGAAGGAGTAGCAGAGCAGAGGTGCCTCTAAATTGGTTAGCGCCAGCTTGGTATTTATTTGAGGTTAGCTTAATTTTCATTTTTTGCACTTCATTCTCTTAGTAGGTTGTCTATTGCTAGTTTTTTTATCTCGAATAAGAGTTTTATTTCTATGTTTTATGCTCTCCTCTTATAAGTCCAAAAACAAAATTTTTTCTGTGTTAAATGCAAAATAAATTCATTAATTTCTTTAACCTATTCAGATAAAAAACATTGTTGTCATGCTTATGGTTTCAAATAATAGACAGCATTGACTCATACGTGGCATAGTTTAGTCGTGCGTGATGACGGACGACTAATCGTAGGAAAAGGGTTATAAGAAGCTATAAGAAGAAAGAAGTTATAAGTTATAAGAAGTTTAGCGAACATTTAGAGGCGAGGCCTGTGTGGGAGTTTTAAACGGCCTCATTGTGCACAAGTATCTCCATTGTAGGGGTAATCTTAAAACATCGATTCTAAATTATTCTTGTTTCTTATTCGGAATATAAAAATATTTTGCTTGAAGAAGAAGAACCTTGTCAACTACTAGACGTTCTTCTAAATGGAAGCATCACCAGTAAACAGTGATTGATCAGACTACAGGTCCGTGTGCACCTTGCCATATTAATGTAAAGCCTGTCATCTAAACATAGTTGCGTTCAATGTATCTTCGAAAATGGGATTCTTGAAGTGACTGTCTTGTCAGATGCACACCACGCTCTTTGGAAGCGGCCAAAATTCAACGCCATGCTCTGATATCTTGTTTGCCTCTTTATTTACATCGAATAGTTGCTTGAAGAGTTTTTTTAGTTCACACTTGTATTTATTCTCGATAAAAATTGCAAATATATTTGTAGTCTTGTTCATGGGCCTCAATTGAAAGTGTGGTTGTAAAGGTTTTGGTGTTGAATTTACTTATTCTTCAGTTACTTTCACAATCAATGAAAAATTTTGATTCTTTTTTTATACCAAGTCAGTTTGGTTGAAGGTAATTAATAGTGTAGTAACTTTTGATTTATCTGTGATTAGATTATAGTTTGTATTTTTTTATTTCGAAGTACTTCAAGACTAAGTGTTTTGTTCATGTTACCGAGGTTAGTGCGAAGTTTAAAAACTGCTAGGGAAAGTAAGCTCAACGCCATATTTCCCCCAAATAAACCATAAGCTGATGAGATACCATACGACCTAACTCTGTTGTAGTATATGATACATGTACATACCATTGAGGAACAATAAAAATTGAAAGCATAGCCTTCTATTTGTAATTTTATCATCTCATATAACTGTTAGTCGCCTAATTCAAAGAAAACAGAGCGAGGAAATGCTGTTAATACGTTTTTCTTACTTTTTGACCATCCATTTAATAAAAATTGCATGATATGCTTTCGAGTGGTAGTATAAGTATACAATTTGCGTTTTCGTGCCAAACTAATTATGCTTCAGAAAATAATCTGTTTTTTGTTGCTCGTCATTTTGTCACAAAAATGAAGACAACACGGTAAAGTTGTTTGTTGAAGGGACAATGACTTTGTCACTTGGTCATCCTAAGTTATTGAAATTGTTATGTAATTGTTGTGTGTCTGTGGATGTAGTCAGTAATTACATTTCCTAAATTAATTACATTTACTTCAATAATATAATGTAACTCAATTGGCATTTGGTCATCGAATAATGGTACTGAATTCGTTCAAATATTTTCGATCACACAAAAAAAATTAATTTTGCTACATTTGTAAACAGTTAACACTACTAAGCTCAGTTTTTAATTTGCATCTTATAGTCAATGCAAGATGAAAACTGTTTATTTTAGTTGAGTCAGTTTTTACAGGGTTTTAACTCAAGAACTGGTGAGCCAGATGCTTCAAATTGTGAAATGAAGGAAAATCTGTTTTCTGAACGTAGAACCTGCATTGTTTCTCATGACGACTTCATGGAAGGGATAAATTTTTCTTCAGCGCATCGTAGATATTCCCTCCTGGTTGTGAAGAGGTTGAATTTCTGATATTTCAGGGAGAATGTTTACAGTATTTATACCTGAAAAGAAATGTTCATAAGCTCATATTGATACTTGGTCTTGAAGATTATGAATGTTATGATGACCACTCTTCAGTGGTCATCCTACCCACTCGCAGCAAATTCAGCACCTATTGCAGAAGCCTGTTATGGGTTTGTTGGATTAGTTAGGTTGGCTAAATCTTTTCCTTGTTCATATTTGCTCCCACTGTTTCTGTTTCTCGTCATGGAGACAAGTTTCTAGCATTCGAACTGCTGCTCGAGTGTATGCGATACTTTTACTGTCTTCTTCATTTTTAAATTATTTTTCTCGAGATCCTAACTGTAACTTCTGACTGGCCTTTTGAGTGGGTGCGGGATTAAATTGTTCTAAAAATCCTAGTTTGTACTCGTCGTCCCGTGGAAGAATCGTTTCTCAAGGATATTCCTATTTTAGATTAAAGAATTATTGTATTTCAGAAGCATCGTCGATTGAAAAAAGGATGCGAGTCGATTATAATAGCAAGTCATGTTGGATTAGTTTCAGTTCCTTAGTAAGTCTCATCTTTTCTCTTTACTCTTAATTATGAGTAAGAGACCGTTATATCGCGTAAATGATTTTTATAATAGTGTCAGAGTCTGAATGCTCCAGTTAGTAATTTATTATTTACATGAAAGACTCGGTGTTTCTGTTTGATTATTCTCTTCCAGTTTACTTTGGAGAATAAACATAAACATTATAGTTGATTTGCGGACTCTGTGTGATCTGTGCAAATTGTCAATTTGTATTCCAACAGTTAAAGACTAAAAATGTAATTTAACTCTGCCATTATTATCATGCAATCATGATAGTGAGAGCGTTGTTTTTTTATTGAATTTTATTTTGGAATTTTGCTACAGCAGTTCCATCCCGCTTCCACGTCAGTTCCGTCCCGCTTCACTCTGTTTCTTCCGCTTCACTCTGTTTCTTCCGCTTCACTTTGTTTCCTCCCGCTTCACTTTGTTTCCTCCGGCTTCACTCTGTTTCCTTCGGCTTCACTCTGTTTCCTTCTGCTTCACTCTGTTTCCTTCCGCTTCACTCTGTTTCTTCCCGCTTCACTCTGTTTCT
>VCRD01000249.1:340442-355697 GCA_006783055.1 Trinorchestia longiramus
TGCCCCCGTGGATGTTGTATGGGGAAGCAGTGCTGCCTAGGATGTCCCTATGGTAACTATCAGCTGTCCTTAAAACTACGCGTAGGAATCGCACAAGAATTTAGTTTTCACTTCGGTGACGAATTTCAGCTTTTCCTTGTCCATCAGAGGTGTGTAAAACCAATGTTTTTAAGCAACTGCGTACAGAAGTATCTCCTATGTAATATTCCTTTCGGTTTGAAGCAGTTGGTGCATACAATTTTTTACGATGGTCGTCAGCAGTTGGTCCAGAGGGAACGAAGTCGTTTACATAAGTTACATACTGTATGTATTCCATATGTTATATACTATATGTAGTTATACACTGCAAGTATATAACTTGCAAATGTATTTATACATGCTCCATGTTGCTAATTTTTTGTTTTCCTTCTTCCACTTTGTGTATGTATTGTATTTTCCGTTATGAAGGGATTCTAGATCGATTAATGAACAAATAAGATACGTCTCACGTTCATTTTTGTGAATCGTCACTCGATATTTTAGTTTAATGTCACTGCGCAACTTCAGTGTACTGACAAAGATAAATATGAACGAATATCGATCACTGCCACATGTCTAAGAATTTAGCATCAGTTCCATGCGTCTTGCCTGTCGCTTTCGTCGAACTTCATCATTGATGCAAACGTTTAAATAACTATAAGTACAGAGCGCAGCAACACAACTTTAATTCTAAGCGCTTTGCTTTGAAAAAAAAGTTATATTGTTGCACCCTCTATATTACCATGCACGACGACAGCCAACGAAAGTTCAACTGTTAGACTGGGGCTTGCTATGAATATTTTATCATTGAACTATTGAATTGGTGAAATATTTCAATGAATTTTTCTTCCCCATAGAGCTGAGTTGATAACTTCACTTGTATCTTAAATCCCCAATGCTGCCTCAAAATTGCCCTCAGCAGGATCAAAAAATGTATTTCATGGGATAAAAATACTTAAGTCCTTTGCGTACACCTCTCTTCTCATTTTTATTATGCGCTTTCTCTATGTGGAACAGGCGTCCACAAGTGTCGCCATAGACTATTTATTTGCCTTTTCCTTGTGTTTGCTCTCATGTTCGTATGTTCACTAGCGCTACAAAGATAGGTTCAGAACGTGTAGGTAATTAAAAAATTACTATATTTTCAGAAAACTCTGAGAGTTTATCTTCCTGTGTTTCTTTTTCATCTCGTTTTACTTTTTCGTTTCTTGAAGATGTTTACGCAATCTCTTTTATTCTCTGCAGCAGGTGTTGTGTTGAGACACGAAAACGTTCTTCTTTTGTAGTGCTATTTGAGCCAAATATTGGCCTAGTTTCACTGTGAAAATAATTTTTGTTGGGTGAGAACCGTATTTCGATACAGGTAGTAAACTTATAATAAAAACATCTTTTTATTTTTAAGACCTATGAGAAAACATTTTCTTGTTCATGATTTTTAACATTGGATATATGGCTTATTTGCTAACGAATGATATTTTAACCCACAGATGCGATATCTGACACGGCTCCTCTTGCCATGAGCACGAATCGCGGCGATCGTTTTGAGACAAACGAAGGCCGTGACTCGGACGTTACTGTTGCGGCTGTGGGTGCTGACGTGACGCTGCCCTGTGATGCCCAGGCTATGCCTCCTCCTACCTTCAAGTGATCTTCTTATTTTCTGTTTGGATAATCAGTTAAATCAATAGTTAACTGAATAAAGTACGCTATTTTTTGTGTAGGGGTTTACAATATAAAAGGACCTAAGGTTTATCATGCGACTTCTAACTTACGGTCGAGCTGTCTCTCCAATCGTACTGACTTTGTCAGACTCACCATCTTACAATACAATGTAAGGTCCTAAAATATTTTGAATACAACATAAATTGTACCTACGCTGTGTATACAAACCAGTCTTTCCTAACACCGAAGTGGTTACAAGTGGTAATACTGTAGCAGAGAGGACTCAATAATTCTTGTTCCTACGTTCACCGTAAATTGATTTGTGCTTTGACCTGTTAAGCGTCGTCCCATATGAACCCAAGCTGGTCCCATGGAAACTGTGTTCTTTAATGGAACAGTGTGCAATTTTTTCGCACCAACTTCTTTCCTTTCGAAGAAGGACTAGATGACGTGCTGAATATTTTTCAGCTTGACCCAAGGTAATTGAACAAACACACAAACCGACACGACCCTCTCTCTCTCTCTCTTTCTTTCTCGTGCGAATCTATTGACCTTCCCTCCGTATGACACCCTTTTGTGATCCTTCTGCTCAATGTTGTCGCCTGTCATGGTGTAGCCTAACAATATTGCAATGTGTGTACAATGTTTGAAGCGTGCGTTATCTATTTTTTTACGTTCCTGTTTTCATCATACAATACTCTCTAAGTTAACCGTTATAGTAGTACAAGTATTTCTAATATTATAAATTTTCCTTGTTTGCATCATATTTTTAAGGGGTATGTAAATCGTGTCTCCTCTAGATAGTGCCCTAAGGGTCTTGGTATTCCACAAAGATATTTCCTGGGCCGCTTTCCGTAAGTATAGAACAGCTGGGTGCGAAAATCTGTTTTAGGTTTTAGTTTTAGAAATTAATAGTTCTTTTATACTTTTACTCCTTTGCTTTCTGGAAAGACAACCATGTGATTTTTGCCAACTCCTGCTTGAGCAGCCATGTTTCTTTGCTTTTATTTTACTCCTGCGTGTATTGTCGGTCAGAGGTAATCTTTATGTCTTGCCTGTCGTTCGCGCCTGGTACGTCTAGGTCTTTCAGTTTAATAACAATAATTACGATAGCATAAAAAAGTAAACGATCTTTCAACGACATGCTTCATTAACACGTTGACTCCGAAGTGGTACGTATGTGTACCACTGAGGTTAGGTTCTGTAATTTTTTCAGATCCTTCTAGTGACTATGCGTACAAAGTGAAGTTTTACACCAATCAGGCAATCGGAGGCAACGTGTTAAGGTTTACTGATTTTCTTTCGAAGCTGGTACAAAGATTCTCTACCACTGAGATCTCACTCGGGTCACTCGGGCATGTGGATGGTGGGCGGAGCGTTGGTGATGACGTCACTGGCCCCATCTGATTCCGGTATCTACGAATGTATCGTCAACAATACCGAGGGAACAATCACTCTCAGCAGTCGCCTCGTTGTGACGTCACTCAGTGTACAGGTATGATAAAGTTGAGGGATTCAACGTCACTTAGCTCAACTGTTTTGAATGGACATAAGCTATCCCACTTATCTCGATCTTTGTTCTATCTAGAGTCATCCTGTTTTTGATATGCACTTTTACTTCTTATTCACCTAAAATTTTACTGACAGATGCTTACGACTACTTCCCACAGTGTTTTACTAGTTATCTTATTGCTACCCTGCAATGATGCTCCGAACCTGTTTTATCCGATGATTTACCTTGAGTTAACTAAAGTTTTCAGTGATCCGTTTCATTACTGAGGTATTGATTTGATTCCATTTTTTAAATATCTTTATATGATATATGCATTAAGGTTTGTCATTATCCGTTTATTGCCCTCGCCCTCGTAATCCTGCAAAGCTCCTAATACTCATTTATGTATAGAAGTCATTCATGTTAAATTCATCGAGGGCTACGTTCCTCTTTTGGATCTTTGATTTTCCTGCTTAATTATGGAATATTTTTCACGTGAGTATACTTTCCTGAATTCGATCATGGTTGCTGCACAATTACTCGATGCAATTTGTTAGATTTCCATCATTTATATTTTTCCCTTGAGGGTTTGTAGCAGCAAAAACTTCTGCTCAGGCGTCTTGTCGACGGCATCGAGAACATACTTTGTTTTGTCTAGTTCGCCCTTGTCCTCTCGCAAGAAAGGTCCCTTCTGCCATGATACTGTAACATTGATTATGAAAGTTTCTCTGAAGAGGCTCTCACAGATAATCACCTTGTTCCGATTCTCTTCAATATAGAGCTCTTATTACTGGATAAGTCGAGAAAAACTTGTCATTTTATTGATGACAAAGAAAAGTTTCCGAGCTTTCTTAGTGTAGAATGAGCGTCATGAAGAGGATATTAGTTAATCAGCTTGAGATGTACTCGAATTTTTCATAGAGGATATTGAGCTTCATCAAGGTTGTACGTCAGAAGCTTTATCGCCTTTCCAGGAATTGCTAAGATAGTGAATTTAATGTACGGGATTATTTGTATGCATTACGACAATATTGATGCATTAAATATGTATTTAATAACATAGCAAAAAGTTTTCGAGGTAATTTATCCGGTCGCAAATACAGAAGGTCATTATACAAGATAATGTACTCCAGAGGTTAGGATTTTCAGTATTTTGCTTCTTCGCAGAGATGGTGCTATGCCTGCAGTGAGGTGCGTTGACTCATCACTGTGTGTTGCTCTTTAGCTCAGAAGCATCTTAGAATGGGTTATTGGACAAACACATTTTTTTCAAAACCTGAATTGGATACATGAATGCAAGTGTACTCTTACATGTGAACTGTTGTTGTACACATGCGAGTATGACGGCTGGACAAATATGTTGGTGTCAGTTATTTTAAGTTATAGGTCCCGCTCCCAAATGAATTGTCTGTCTTAATTGGTAAAAATAATATTTGTACGTAACTCATTTGTACGAGTGAAGTCTGAACTGCAGCTGACATTTTAAACTTTTGAATATTTTTTTCAGTATTCCAACAATAGTTCATTATGGGTGAGTTGAATTTTATGAACAGATTTTTACGGTTTGGAAATCGATGGCTTTGATACGAACCCAATTTTTTATGGGGGAATCATTTCCAGAAAATTATTAGAATTTTATTCAATCAATTTACGCAATGGTTTGCTCAAGTTCTTCTATTTTCCCCATTGAAATTATTCATCTTTTTAATTTTCAAGTAAGTGCACTTAGTGTTGAGTTTACCGCTGCATGGTGCTGAGAGTCCCTCTGGAATTAGAGCCATAAGTGGACATTGAGGGATGATGGCATCCCTGCTTCAGGATTTATTCCTTTACTTGTCCCATCGATCTGCATTGTGAAGGATTTGATAAATTTCAATTCCCTCGTGCAAATTACTTCCCTCACCGTGAGCACACAGGCTCAGAACCCAAGGATGTTAATGCAGTTTGAGGAGCTGGAAAGTTATAATTTTGGGGGTCTTTGTTTTCGATAGGCAATTAAAATCTAAGAACTAATCAAGTTAGCAAAATGTGTAGGTTTACTGATCATAAATTTATCCCAAACAAAATATTTACTAACATAAACTATGCTTCCATTGACATTTTTCTTTAGACAATGATTCAAAATATCGGTTGTTCGTGTTTTTTATTATTTGTGATGTACAATTCACCCATATTAAGCTGAGATATATTTGTCATGATTATAGCTTAATAGTAAGGTTGTGCAAGTTTCTCAAGATTTCTACCGCTTGCTAGCATATCATCCTGTGAAATTTATGACTGTGAGCTTATTTGACTTATAAACTGTAATTGACCGGAGTTGAGATCATACGAATGGTCGTGTACGCACATCAAAATACAAATAATGTTACAGAATTACGATAAAAAAAGTTACCATCTTTTTGTTCTTCTGGATCTGGTAAATACTCGTATTTCTCTGATCCTCATCGCCGAAGAGATTACCACACCACGTGCTGAAAGCGCTTTCAAATCTTTCATGAAGAGAAAATTTCACAATTGCAAGCGTGATGTTTTGTGCCTGGAGTTAAACATTCTGCATATGCTGGACATTGAACTAGAGAGAAGTGCATGACACTCTATCCGAGTGCATCCCGCCTCATGACTTCCTACTGCTAGTCTTACGAGAGACCAGGTGGTCTAGTTCAATAAAGATCGTGTTTCGAAAAGGCTTAGGCCTTGAAAGGTCGTTACCACGTATGTGCTGCTGACTGAAAGTGATATCTTTTAGCAGAATCAACTTGCTTTTATTACGTTCTGCAACAAATTTGCTTGTCGTTCGGTCAATGTCAATGATTGTTCGTATTTTTATTTTCTATATTTCTCTTATCCTTATTTAGCTTGCTAATTTATGTGGACTTATGATAGCTGGTTAAGGAAAATATGTATAAAATTCTAAATAAACCAAATATATGGTTCGAAAGCTTTAGACATACCAATTATGGGAAACTTGGAAATGAGTCATGGTATTGAATTGGAATGGTGAGTTACGAGCGTCGAAAGGAATTTGAGTATATAGGATTGTTCAAATCTGATATGGAGAGAAAATGTATGAGTTTAATGGGAACGACACATCCAAAATAATAATGCAAATGGGAGTATTAGAACTAGATGTTACGACAGACTATGTATAGGGTGTAATGAGGTGGATTGGACATCAGGAAAGAATGAACGTATTGATTATAACAGATGCTCGTCAAAAAAGATAGGATGATGTTTTAGAAATATCATACGAGTTCTATGGTAGGTGCTAGCATAAAGACACTATGACTGAGTTCAGCTGATAGTATTTCGAGCATTGGCATGAGAGACTGGAATGGTTAAATGCTGTTGTATGGGACAGCAACCCTCCACACAGTTGCTATAGATCGTGTCCTGCGTCTAACCTCCGCTTCTGAGGATTCTATCAATTGAATAAAAATCTTATCATAGATATGGAAAAAGTAAATCAGCAAGTGCTGCTAAAGAAAAGTGCGATAATAAAGGTTGGAATGTACATCTTCGGCCTAGATATTTAGTAGTGTGTGTGTGTGTGTGTGTGTGCATTGTCCAACTCATATTTGTACACGATAGACCAACAATTTTGTTGAAAATCATTGTGGCCAGGGGCATACATAGTATGATAGTAGTTCAGTTATGTTGATAGTACAATATATCTTATTTCTCGTAATTTGGCCGTTTTTTAGAAAATTAATGTTTAACTGATGGGTTTTTTACTCCCGAGGTTGTGTCGTCAGTGGGTGAGGTGACGCCTGGCTCGCCCTTGGAACTGCGCTGTTATGTCTCAGGAGGAGCTGTCACAGACTTCACATGGTTCAAAGATGCACTCCAAGTCAGGTGAATACAATGCACTGACGCTGAGTACGCTGGGGAACACTCACATAGGAAGTGAACATCTTTTTACTACTTTAACTTATACACCTGCACAGTTTCCATAATCGTTAAAAGGAACGAGGTCCGAGTTTTCAGGTACATACTACGAACGCAAAAAGAGGCTTCTCAGTTCTCTTGCTCTAGAGGTTAATGAGAAGAGCTCACTAGTGGTAATCCTGAGCTTGTATCCAACCTATGCATCTATGAAGAAGTAATTACTTAAATAAGCAGGATCAAAGCCCCATTTGAAATGTTATGATCCGCAATACGGGCTCATATCATTGCTCACTCATGACTGGACGTGACACCATAATGACACTAAAATATTTCAGTTTCAAATCATGTTGAAAATATTTTACCCTATTTTGTTAATGCAAATTTATGGGGAATGCAAAGTGCCCAAACGAATTAAATTGTTCATTCCAACATCGTGTATTTTTTTCGTGGATTGTTAAATGCTTCAAGTAGAAAAATTGTTGACTGCATGGGGCTACAGCGATTTCTGAGAGAATCAATAACCATGAAATAATTATCCTGCGTCACGCTTACGGAACAGAACGCTTTTCATTGAGAGGCTAGATTGTTGATCGCTCGTTGGGGGTTTGCTGATAGTGTCTGCCCTCGTCGGATAACTCGGTTGTTAAGAGGTGTTTGACTATCGGTGCTCACTGCGGCGTCAACAATACTTGTTAATGAACAGTCTTTTAGAAATTTTTATGGTTGGGCTGTTGTGGGTACGTCAGAAAAATTTATTTTTTTGTCTAATTGTGTAAGAGATGCTCTTCACGAGTTTCAATTATATCAATTTTTTCTCATTCTTTGAATTTTGTTACTTACCTAGACTCTTTACATCTGTTAAATACCTTCGCAAAGAATGCATAGTAAAGTACTGAACGAGCTCGTTTAACTTGGTAGTGAAAATTCGAGAGTGTGCTAAAACTTCTCAATACACTTGAAAAATCATTTCAAAGTGCATTCGCTTCGAATTCAATTAGGATTAACGCGTTTATTCTCGGTAAAAATTTTCAACGACTACTTGTCTGCGTTGTTCTTTCCTTGCTGTGTTGTTCTCTGCATTACTGAAATTTAAACTATTTTCTTTAGTTTTTTACTCTTTGTCAAATGTAATTCTTACATTTATTTTGTCTGGTGTCTATTTCTTTATTGTATTACAGTGAATTCTACGATAGATCACGTTATTGCAATGTTCAAATCATTTATATTTTACTCTAAATATTGTAATCTTTTTACACGAATGGCTTTTTTTTCTCGTTCAGACTGCAATCAAAATGGTTAACAGGTTGCTACCGTTAAACAAATTCTCACTTTTGCACTATGTTCGACGGAGCAAAACTCTATTGTAATCCGTTCTCAATGCATCATTGTGTGCTAATTACCTCAAAAGTCGGCATTTTTACTGAAGATTCATTATCCTCACGAGGCAGTCGAGGACCTTAATTTCATTCATGTACTCCTGTTTTTCTGCCTCTGCTCTATGCTGAGGGCATTCATCCCTGCGCTGGTGCCCCCCAAATTTTATAGCTTGCGCATCTGTGAACTAGCAGCAGTAATTATTCACTAGGAATTTGATAGACTTATACAGCGGCATTGGAGTACTAAAAAACGGCAAGGTTTAAAGATATTTTCCTATCCTACTGTGAATTGGACGGTATTTTGTTCCTTATATGTGACGCGTTGCAGCCCTTGTACCAGTCTTCCATTATTGCTTCTTACTTTCGATGTGAATTTTTGTGGTCCCAGCCTTGTTCAAAGGCCCAATCCAATCGCTGAGCGTTCATGTCAGTGATATTGGAGGATACACATCATCTCCCAAACTAAAGAAACTTTTAAAATAGCTGAGAACGCTCATTTTGCTCACTCAACTTGAATTAGAGCGACGGGTGTAAAAGTCCATCTGTGGCCCGAAAATATAACCGCATACTAACGTGTAAATTGGCATGATTTTTTTTATAATGCTGAATTACTATTTAAAATATTTTTAATTACATTGTTTAAGTTTAAAGTATTGTACCTCGTTCTGTCAGTAAGCACTAGATTCGCCAGTTTTTGTTTGTGTAGAATTCATATTCTACAAGTATCATAATTCATGTTTTTTTGCATAAAATTGCGCTCATGAGGCAAATGTGTTCATTGGTATTGAAAGACGTCCTATTTCCTTTGATCCTTGGTAAAAAGTTGGTTTAATTAAGCTGAAACAATGAAAATTTATATTAATTTTATACGCACAAGTTCAGAGGCAAGAAATGTGCATACAGTATTTTGTGATAGGCGAGTATGGTCAGGAAATTTTGTCACTTTCGGCTCAAAAATGTTCCCTCGGGGCGCTCCAATTATTATGGAGATGTGATACATAATATCCAAGTCAACATTTGTTTCAATAAATACTAGCTGGACGGCTGTCAATAAAAATTCAATTGACATCGTCCTATTCATGAACAGAATTTCATATTTTTTACTATATTAATTCAAAAGTTTTTCATTGTCTTTAAACAAGAGGACCGAGGACTGAATGACCGACCGGGGGGAGGATTGACCGAGTGCATGTCTTACTATTGGTTGACCTGGAGTTGTAATTTATCGTAATTGAGTTCCTCCTTCATACAACACTCAAAACTGCTATCCGAGTGTCAGCTCCGCCTAGACTTCCTTGAGTCAATACCTTTGTGCGGGTCTGTAAGTGGCATCAACATTTTTCTCATTGCTGACAGCAAAACCCCTGCCATGTTTTTTACCTTCAGTTGACTTCAAGCAGAACCTGATGAACGATAATTTTTACCTGTCGCAGTTCCATGTTCCTCGAGTACCGTAGTTTCTGTGGGGCCGCTTATGTATGTAGAGCAGAGTACTTCCTGCATCTTGCAGCCCGTACATCATATGTTGGCGCTGCTGTAACTTGATTGCCTTCAATTTTTGTACGAATGTCTCCTCCTTTTTAATTTTTTGAAAATATTGTTTGTTACCTAGAATATCATTTTCGAACATCATCGTTTATAATTTGTTAATGAATCAAATTAGAGGAAATCGGACTGAGCTGTATTTAGTTTCACTTAAAAATTATGGTGAAATTTCGTGTTAATGTGCAAATCGTTTTAAAATAACTGTTTTCACAATTATTACTAGTAACCGTTAATGATTCTATCACAAGGTCGATTTGTTAATGCGTGTTTGACTTTTCAAATGAAATTGAAGGTTAGTTTCTGATCCTTTTTTTGATAGGTTTCAAACATGTTGTGTTAACAACGTTGAAGTTTACAACCCCTGTTACATACCATGTTTTTAAGCCCAGGGAAATTAATTTAATTTTTTCTATTTACACCTATGATGAAAACAAAATCGAAAACGTTGTTTACCTTTCTCTTTGAGAACTGTATCCCTCGAGTGTTGCCAATTTGTCTGCAGCATTCTTACCTCCCGCATCAGAGATTACTTTACGCAAGTTGACGAGATGCATCACGTAAAGAAAAAGTACACTGGAAGTGCACAATTTTCCCCTGAAGTTTTACTGAGTCTCTTTGAAATATTCTGTTGTTTCTAGTCTTACTTGAGAATTTATGTTGATAGCATCAGGTTAATTTCCAAGTTTCAGTCACGTAATGCTTTATTTAAATTTTACACCAAAGAAAATTAGACTATATCTATCGAATTTTACACTTTCGATAAAGGAATTTAAATCAACATGTGAAATTTTGTGTTTTTGCTAAATAATAAATGAAAATTAGGAAAAATGCCCATATCGTTAGACGTAAATGACTATGCAAGAGGTGGTTGGAGGTTCCGTTCGTGTTTCGGTTTTCCTAGCTTGACCATTTGAAGACATAGGAGTATGTATGTATGCACGCTTGCAGTGAAGATTTACAGCTGTGGGAACGCTGTTCATTGCTGGTTCGGGACTCAGCTGTTGGGCTTTGTGCTGGAGAAAGAGGAGTTAACTCGTAATTTATGCAGCTTGTCTGCTGTAAAGCTGCATCTTCATGTCTTGTTTCATCTTTGAATGCAAACATGTCGTGCTACTTCTCCCTTGCTTTTATCTGCCTATATTTTCAGTAATTATCCAGAGCTTCCTTCATTTATTTTGTTCTGATATAAGCACCAGTTTTTTTGCACGGACTCTATATTGAACTGGTTTATTCAGAATAAATAAATTACCTTGAATTTTAACTTTGCCGTTAATCTTGAAAGAAATTACCTCTGTATTGGGAATTTATCTAATATCTGAAGTGTTTGGTCTAGCGTTCTGTCCCTGAATTACTTCAAATTAAAGTGAGTTTTCTTCTTTTTTCTGGAAGTCAATCTACTATTCTTTACTATTTCAGGGAGAACGCATCTTCTTGTTTTCATACCTAGTTAAATTTCTTACATAAAGCAGTTTTCCACTGAAATAGCACGTATTTTCTAGGTTAGTGTGAACCTATTGAAGGTTCAAATTATTTAAATAATGAAAATCTTCTGATATACGTATTTATGAAGTTTTCATTATAACCAGAGTAAGTGACTTTATTTATATCCTGCAGAACACCCGGGATGGATCATTCATTTCTGCTTCTTTACGCCAACAGTTTTATTCTTTCCGTTTAAAAATCCTCAAACACTATGGTATGTCTACTGTTCTGTAATTATGGGTACCGCCGACATAGGAGTAATATAATTTTCTTATCTTAGAATTTAGTTTGGTTTAATCAATAGGTTTCATCTTAACAGCAAGAAGAAATGGGTCATGTTTATTAGTCACACTTCACCAAAATTTGAGTATGATCTTTATGCCCGGGTTGTCACCTTTGAAGTTTCCTAGTTGCTAGAGCTCAGTACATATACGCTTGCGACGATTCCTGACTGACAGCGGTTTGTGTATTTGAGGTCCTTCATTCCAGTTGCAAACCTCAAAAGACCGACGGACCTCGAGCGTTGTATTGCTGAAGCTGAAGCCGTTCTTTCTAGTTCCTTATTTTGTTAACACTTTTGATTCTTACAGACCTCATGGTTTTTGAAATACGAAATTTCTTTAGTTCACGAGTGGCCAGTTTTATTGGAGGAACTGCTTTATAATTCTTAACCTATGTGTAGTGAATTTGAACAAATTTGTAAGAATTGTCCAATGAAGGATCGCACTAGCAGTTTATCGCTGAAGTTGATGTCTTAGCGACTGAAGTTTAATCCTTGTGCATATTCCAGTTGCCGACTGCAAATATAATCTAATATTGAATGTTGATGTAAGGCTATTCTAAATAAATGAAATTATGAATTAATTCAAGTTAATTTCAATGTAAAAAAATGAATTTGGGTTACAGTGATTTTTAGACCGGACGTTTTGTAGATATTTGTTGAAGTGCAAATTTGCGATGCATTTTTCTCTGAAAACTATTGCAATGGTAAGATGTAATGATATACGGCAATTAAGCTACATTGATGCTATTGTACTTGATCAAACTCGTTAAAATTCATTCATTTTGCGAACGAAATAAAATATCTTCATAGATACTCATTTGCTTTGTCTAAATCATTCAGGCTCTTTGAATAGCGTGTATGATTCAATTACTTATCTAATATATATAGTCATCTGTATCAGCAAAAGGAATTCCGATATCCTGTGTACCTCTCAAATTATTGAAGGACCCATTCGCAGTAACCTTCAACAAAATCTCGAACGAAAACTGTTCTCTAAAGATTGTTCGTAAGTTTCTATGAGAGCCTCCCAGATAATTATGGCCATAAGTTTTTCATTATGAAGAAGAGGCTTCGTCTGATGACGCTCTTCCGGAGACTGATTGACCCTTCCATATCACAATGATGCTCTACCGAGATACTGATCCCTTTTGATCGAACTCCATTAAAACTACATGCCTTGTTGCTTACATAAGAGGATATTACTCTTACTATTCTTCAAGAAGTTTTACAGGGGGCGTGATCGTGGAATTGTTGCTCGTAGAAACTCAATATAAGAAGATATATTTGAAGAAAAACTACCGAGCAAGTATTTATCCGGTTTGTTCGTTGACTGTTGGATCAGATTATTTTATAGTGAAGTATTTCCTTGAAAACATATATATTCTAATTTAATTTGATTGTTTATATAGCTGTATAATATATAATCAAGTATTAATCTGTAAAATAATCCATTCATCTTGAATTCATTTCTGAAGCTGAAGAGTTAGCGCGGGAGCCGTGGAGGCAAACAGTAATCGAGATGTACGATAAATTATTTCTACTAGGGTGAATGAAAACTTGTAAATGCTGTATGAGGTAAAGGAGATGCCTGCGGTTCTGCCCTAAGTGCATTATTTTTTCCGTTTTGCTTATGCTGTCATTTGCATGCATGTGGTTACGATTGAGAGAAGCATGTTCTTTTTGCAGTTGATCTTAACACGCCAGGAAAAAGTCTGTGTACTGCTTCTGAAGCTCGGACAACCCCAGCGTGCATTCTCTATTATGTTCTTGTGTCTAGATGCATGATATTTTGTTGATGAAAACGCGTTGTACCGAGATGTATATTCTTTATTTGAAATGACTGCTCTGTGACTGTTTTTATTTCCTGGAAAGATTTTTCGAGAGGATCCAAGCCCTATACATGAATTGAAATTAATGTTTCTACAATAACTGACCAAAGCATTATGCTTGAAATAAAGTTGATCGCATTTATAGATATATTTATATTTATTGATTAATATTAGACAGCAACACGAGGGGAAAATTGAGAATCCCTTCGCTAATGCACCGTAAAAAGCAAGTAGTCGTGATGAGTTGAGGCAAATGCGAATACCCTCAGTGGTATCGAAAAGTTAACAAGTTAATGAGTAAAAAAGAAAAACTTCAAACGGTCTACTTTCGAGCTCTCTACAGCTCTGCATGACTTTTCCAATAGCTGCCTTGTAGGTAAGTATTGTAAGCCTGAGAAAGGCTATTACCCCTTCTGTAAGGCAAAGAATGAAACATCGTCCTGCCCCAATCCTAACTGGACACAGTACTTTCTTGACTGATCTGAGTGTACCCTGGAAAAGTGCGTTGGTAGCTTTCGAACTTTTGTATTTTTTCGTCGATTTTCTTTTGTCGAGTAATAACGTTATCTTGTCGGGTGCTTCAGGAGTGTTCGAAGAGATTGTGTTGCCGAGCGTCTAAGGGGCTTAATCTCTTCAGGGATGTGTAGAATGTTTGCCTTCACTCGAAAGGACTACTGAAAACGTTTTTCCTCCTATTTGAATATTTGTAAATTGTAGAATTTCTGCTGTATTCACAGCTATTCATGGTGGAATAGGCTTTACTTCTGCCGAAAACCTGTTATAGTTTTATTTCTTCGGACACACTTTCTTTAGGAACTTCTTTCTCATAGAGGAAGCCTGTATACTGTGCATTCGACCTCCTGCACGAGTGTCTTCGTTACTGTTCCTTCATTTTTCTCACTTTATCTCTCGCCTTGCCCAATTTCTTAAGCTGCTCTTATTTTACAGGTTAAAGTGAGCTGTGCCAACCCATCCATAATTTAGTTTGTCCATTTTAGTGTCATTTGAAAAAAATCAGATATCAGTTTTGCTTCGATGACTGCCTTAATTTAACAAAAGCCTTAGTTAAACCCTGAATATAGTGATCATTTTATCAAGTAAAAGGCAAAATTATCACCATATTGATGCTCATTGTTGGCTTTCGTCCTATCCCTTCTGAAAATGTTCCTGAGGTGGGTTATTTCTTAAATAATTTTATTCTCATTAGGATTTAACTTCAGAAGTATTTCATTACGCACTCAATTTTGTATTCTCAGCAACGACGGGCATTTTGTGATGTCGAGGCGGTCAAGACCGTCTGGAGGTGCTGGTGTGGTGGACGGTGTGCTGCGGACTGAGGTTGCTGAGGCCCGTGACGCTGGAGTGTATCAGTGTAGGGCCTCTTCGCCCTATGATGTGGCCCAGCATCACGCTTTCGTTAAGCTCGGAGGTGAGTTTTCAATAGATCTACGTTAAGAGTGAAAGTGAACGAGTGTCATGGTTTATATTAATTCCGTTTGTTTGGAAAATATTAAATTTATATGCGTAGTTTATAAATTATATGCAAAATATATATAGTATTTACTGAAACGGATAATGAAGTAAACGTGTGTTCTTGTTGTTTTTAACTGGGCAGCGTCAGCGCCGGTGCTGGTGTACAGGTTCATTGCCCACACTCTGCAGCCCGGGCCTGCGGTGTCCCTG
>VCRD01000249.1:357079-382945 GCA_006783055.1 Trinorchestia longiramus
ACTCTGGATGGCTTCCCTCTGCCACAGTCACACAGGTACTGTACTGCCACACACCCACGCCACACATCACCTGGACTCTGGATGGCTTCCCTCTGCCACTGTCACTCAAGTTTAGTACTATCACAAAACTGTGTCATGCTTCCTTCCTCCACAGTCATATAAATAAATTAACAGCGCATAAATTTAAACCACTCCTCAAGTGGGCCTTCAATTGTTTCCTCTGCTGCTGGTAGTGTGATATTATAAAACAACTTTTCCCACCTATCACTTATATCCAAGTTTCCTATGATGCATTACCACTTGCATGATATTGGAGAGTAATCTCAAGCATTATGCATGCCTAAAATATTTTTCAGGCCGAGATATGTCGTTGTTATGCATTTCTACCGTGACGATATCGACGTTGCAGCAATCGTAATGTTCGACTTGCTTTTAGTTGCATCAAAGAAAGTTTCACTATAACTGCCCTTGCTTTACAATACTAAGCCAATGTGTATGACACTGACTTGAAAACTCGTCCCTGATCCAATCTGGTGGAACCTGGTTTCGCTGTTGCCTGCCAAAAATGATACTTAAAATGTCTATATTGTGCTCGTTATCTTCATAGTCGGGCCATCAACGCTGGATACGATGACATGGATGTTGAACTTTTCAAATTTTTTGATGTGTGTTCCTTGCATAAATCTTCTAACATCCTCTTTGTCATTTTTTGGTTCGTTATTGAATGATTTTATTGTGCCGTGAAATTATTTTTTCTATTCATACGATCAGTAGTCACGTATGTTTATTCATTTTCTAGAATATTTCTTCTCGTTTGAATTGTAGTCATCCTTAAACGTTACGTACTGCAGAATTGCACAAGTGATATCGCTGAGCGTAAAGTTCTTCATTTCAAACAACGAAAGAATCCTCTCCTAATGCGTTGGACACTCGTGCAAATATTTACATGAATTAGGTCCGGCGTAAATTCCTCAAAGTTTTAAAAAGTTTTAATTATGCATCATCTATCTACCGACACAACTTCGCACGCAATACACGCGAACTTAAAATTGCCTGATGCGTAAGAGAGTATGCAAATGTCTCTGTGTAGCGCTGCAATTAAGATTTCTATTTCCAGTGCCCATGGAGGAAATGTTTTTATCGCAGCACCTGAAGGTGTTCGAGGCTAGTGGTTGTGTGTGGAGAATAAATGTTTGTTTCTTTCTCCGTCTATCATTGTGAAAAAAATTCACATAATGTAACTTACTGCATAAATTTAAATTAAAGCAAGTTTTTAGTTCCTAATTAATTTTACAAAAATTTAACAGGTTAGGAGAGGCAAAAATTTTCATTGCTATTGTTCTTCATTTTACTGCAAGTTTATTCTCTAATATTGGAGTAGATACTGTGGCTGACGAGAGTGTGACTGACTTGTTCCAAATTCACTGGCTGGGCTGAAATTGATGCATGAAAAAGCAGCTTACAGAGAACACAAGCGGTTAGGCAAAATGAAATTAACCGTTTTTATGAAATTTTAGCAGTGAGTCCGTGAGAACAACTCGGAGAACTGAGTTGAGTTGTTTGGATGGCACTAACTGCATACCTAGAACAAAGAAAATGAGATTACCATGTAAAATTTGTTGAAAACTATAATTATATTACAAGTATAGACTGGACCATTAGCAGTTAATATTGGCACCGGACGGTTGTACGTTTGTGTATTCCCTTATGAGGTGTTTAAGGAATCAGAACAGAACTTGGAATTGATCCTTTGGTTATATAGATCCATTATAGATAGATCCATTGGTTCTCAACCAGGGGGGAATTCCCTCTTTGGAGGGGGAATGGAAGGGCTCCAGGGGGAATAGAAAGACCAAAAAAAAGGAATATTAAATGTCAAATACTGGTATTTTTCAGTTTTAAGTATTTTGTAGCATTTCATATATAATCATTCAATTCATATTGTGCCATATATGGCACAAACCAAAATTTGTTATATAATAATTAGGGTTGTAGTACAGTGCATTCTGTCTCTATGGCAGAAAACTGACGGTTGAATCAACCACGTTTCAAACTTGTTTTGTTGTGACACCTGCCCTGTAAGTGGTGTTGCGCGTGGATCGGTTGGCTGTTATTTTACTTGTTCTCGCAGTTTTCCACTTTTAACGGGTAAGTAATAAACCATACCAGGTGTGTAAATTATTGGTCTATGTTATTTCTTAGTAACAAAGAAATTTATTGATTGTGTTTTTATATATAGCTGCTTTTAGCAAGTTGTTTATTGATGCTACAATTTTTCCAGCTAAATGCAAGTGACTGCCTTTGGACTGGTAAATGAGTGTATGTTTGTTCATTTGTGTAGTATATCCTACATATATTGATATTTTTACCTATTATTAATTTACCGTATTTTTGAGTCTCCACATTTACTGGATCGGGATAATTATTTAAAATAAAAAGTTTTTTTATGGAACAAATATAAAAGGAACAAGGGGGAATGGTTGAATTGACCATTTAGGGGGGGAATGGTGACAAAAAAGTTAAGAACCACTGCTTTAGAGTGATCTTAGCCATGATCGACTTTTTTCCTGGTTTAGAAAATATCTCTGTATACACTGGAGTTACTATGTACAGTCATGAATATTGGTAATGTTTAGTGGATTTGTCGTTCCTTGTTTACATGCATAATACTCTCGTACTTATTTGTTCGTGTCTCGTACTAGGAACTTTTTCATACTGTCATGCTGTACTTGACGAACCAATATCCATAAACATGATGCCGTTTTCATGCTGTATGCAGTCGCCATACCTATCCTTCACTTACTGTAGGTTGCTCTCTAAATTTCCCTCTGCTTGAAAACTGTTTAAGTTAATTAATTTCACTCTCTGTCTCGATAATACCTTTCGATTTTCTTCTTTTGGTCTATCGATGAAAAGTCAGTGAGACTAATATTTTCGTAGTTCGTATATAAGATCTCCAGCTTTATTCCAGTGGTTGATTTCTGTGGTGTTGAATTAAAGCAAGCCTCTGTGTCATGTTTTAAACCATTGTTTGTACCCTGTTAAGTGTGCATACATTCATCAATAGATTGTTGGTTTTCCACGAAAGAAACCGTTTTCATTGTCAATGTTAGTTTTCTTCTATTCGTTCAAGGCCCAGAAGAATTTACAAATAGAACCTGGCGAGATACGTTGAACGAACTTCTTTTTACGTTTATGCTTTTACTAGGAAACTCTGTTAAGAAGAGCAACACAGACTAGGTGGGGAATTAGAGGCCCTCATGATGGCCGTTCCTCTACCCAAAACTCGCCATTGCTCTGTGCTGTATTGGACTCTTCTTACGAAAGGAAGAAGATATTAAATCCAATGCTCGAGTTCATCTTAGAGTCTTTAGTTCCTTCTCATTGTATCACAAAGCTTTCCTTTAGTATTCCGTGAGTGCAATTTATAAAAAAATATGAAATTCTTGTTCTTCGTGAAAAGGCTGTTTAATTCAAATTTCTTCACGTTTGGACATGAGCGTTGTTCGCATTATCATCTTTACAGACTGGAGTCTAAAACCATGAGCATTTCAACCATGACAACATTTCAAATTTTGACTGCCAAAATTTCATTTGCATTTACATTTCAGCCTAAAAAATACGCAAATATTTTTTTTTTTGCTTATTCCATTGTAGGGAGAGTTCTGTTTAATTTGTGCACCGATACCAGAGATATTGTATCAATGGCTGATTCTTTGCGGTCTTTATCACTTCGAGAATTTTCAAAAATTTTAAAGTTACGATATGACCAGCAATTAACGTTTAAAAATGGGCTGCGCATTTTATTTTTATTTAAGTTTTGATTTCATTGCCTACTTGGCTGACCATTGCTTCTTTTCTATTAGAGTGAAGTGTTTGAGGCTGTCTATAACATTTGTTATAAATATAATATATATGTGTTTGTACAACTATATCTGTTCAGTTTCGTTTTCGTAACCAAGCGAATTCAGGGATTGTCAAAGTTCATAGGATTTCATTATAAATTCAACGGGTATGAATAAATTCCATACATATATGGAACATAATGGTGAACAGTCAAAAGGAGTTTCCTATCCGTACATGCTCAAATTTTCCCCAGAGGAAGGCTCCTTATTTTGGCTATGCAGATTCAGTGCAGAAAACTCGGCTTCGTAAACGTTTATTTCATGATTCCTGGAGTAATTTAACTGTTATGTATGTACTTATGATGTAATACATATAATAATATAATTAGAATGAAAATAATAAATTATTGTATTGATGTAATAAAGTACGGAGGTAATATATGTTGCTGCTGTGTTAGTAACATGTGCGGTAGTAAGAGTATCACAACTTTAAGGTCTTGTGCAGCGCTGCGTAATCCACATTCGTAACGGCGATAAAAAATGGTTCTCATTAATTTGATTTGGTTTCATTTAATTTGGTACGACTTCTGGAAATCTGCTTCTCTAGCGCTGGGACAAATATAGGAACACTTGCCCTCTGCTTGGTAATGCTACAAACTGTGAATAATTTACGAATAAAAAAGTTACTAATTACTTTTAATTTTCGTGCACACCTGTGGAAATGGTGTATTTTTGTGTAAGGTCCGCTAGGTTAGTACTTTTGAATCATCGGTAATAACTCATTTACACGCGTACATTTTTGGCAGTTTTATTTTCACGTTAATTTTTACGACTCCATTAAACTGGCGGCTTTTCTTTGGTCCTTCGAATGGTTGGTAGCTCCGGCGATATTTCTGTGTTCATACTTCGGTTCTTCCTTAAATTTAGAGGCTCGGAAAAGAATCATATTTCCGCAGTTGGGCTACTTCGCCACCCTCGGAGAGTGCTTCTTTGATTTACTCTGGCATCTCCGTAAAACATTGCGGGCGTCAGTCTTTTCCTCTCTCTCACCAACTTGAAATTTCCGGCTGCGATTTTGTAGGAAATTGTTAGACCGTGGCCTAAAATGCAGCGGTTTTATGAAGCAAACATTTGAATGTTCTGTCCGCGATTCACATTATTGTTTTAATAGCTAGGAAAAAATATAATGTTCTGGTCAACATTTTCATACTGAATTATTTATTTTTTGTAAATGTTTTCAGTGTCGCTTGAAAAAGGTGCCAGGATTCCGTATTGATTCCGTGTGTCCGTATCAAGTTAAAGGAAAGGAAGTCCTTTGATTGTTCTTTCTTGAGAACTTCACGATACCCTTGATTTCAGGTACACGAAGTGTATAGCTCAAATTGCCTTGAAATTGCTTACATCTTACCTCTACGTTTGAATGAAAGTACGAGTATTCCTTTGAAAAGTATACTGATACACGAGAAAGGCGATCTACGCACTCTTTGGAGCTTTTCCTTTCCCTTAAAGAAGTATTCTTGCTTCCTTATTATTAACACAATTAGTGCCAGTCTCTCCACTAACCCTCAATCAAGAAGTGTTGAAAAATACCAAGTATCACTAGTGTTGAAATTATTTTAGTGATTCGTCCATAATCATGTGTATTCTGCGTTGGTGTAAAAACTGAAAAATGTGTTTACTGCACCCTTGAAGAAAATTTCATGAGGTGCTGTTGATGCTATTGTGCTGCCGAAAATGATCTCAAGTTCATAGACTCGTTGGGTATTTTTCTGGTCCAATAGAGTCCTTCCACGTGGAGCCTCTTTGAAACATGATGTAGAAACCTGTCACTTGAAGTAGTATCGTCTGTCTCTGGGATGAAATTGCTGTACTGATGCGTAACTGCTTACTTTAGTACTTATTAAAAAAGTATAAGTTAGTAAAAATGTTTGAATTATTAAAAAGTATGAAGTACGAAAAAGTACATAGTTCAATAGATAATCATAATTGCACCTATTCGTACAGCTAAAACATTTCTGAGTTTAGGGCTAGCACCAACATATTGTAGCGTTCACCAAAAAGAGTTCTGCACTAACCATTGAGGATGTTCATAGTTTTATCTCCCTCATAATCGCCACGCTCGAATTTAAAAAGAAGGGACTTCGCTCGCAAGCCTCGTTTCTTTCGAGACGGCACAGGCGGTGGCAGTGGCGCTAATTTGTAAGATTGTTAGTGCGCTTGGGTGCTTCCTAATTATGGCCACCCGCTTCTATATTTCGTTCAAAAGAAGTGGTTCATCACTCATGTGTTGAAATCTCTCTCGTAAAATACTTCGTGCAATTATACGATGCTCTGGGAAATTGAATTAAACGTACTTGATGTGCTGAAATCTATAATTAAACTACATGAAACCGTACAGAAGGGGACAATGGTTTTACTAATTCTTAAATCTCGAAATTTATCATATTGAGCAGTGCAGCATTTGCTAAAACAAAAATGTGTTTCCTGAATCATAAACATTTTTTGAAGTACGGGTATAACAAGACATGGTATGACAATAGTACGGTTCTTGGGAAATTAGTTAGTCTACTTCGCGTTTTACTTATCAGTTCATGGTCTACACCTCAGTATTTACTTTTTTGAAAATTAATTTGATAGTTAAAGGGCTTTAATAGTATAGATTAAAGTATTTAAAGTTTTTGAAGACGCGATTAGGTTAATTCTTAGTTACTTCTCATTGAGTTACGATCTAGGTATAAATGTATTAAACGCCAAGTCTCTGTAGTAAATGTTTTTTAAAACTGAAGGAGACGTGTAGTTTGATTCGCACCATGGTTAACCCATCGAGAATTTTTTCTGAAAACGAGAAATATGCAACGTAAAAAAGTAATTCGGCCGCTAAAGGCAAGCAATGGCCATAAGGCGAGTAAGAGGGGAACGTTAGCAGGAACGTGATCGCAAATGGCCTGACCATGAGGAAGTTTTCTCATCAAGCCGACGCAAGAAGTTGGTTGGCTGTAGTTAGGCGGTGGTCCTCTCATTACCAATGGATGCCACGCGCTCTCATGTACGACTCTTTCTTTCCTCGTTTTTTGCTAATGGTGCTTTGAGATATTGTTGTTCGCGGAAACCTATGTAAATAGCTGTTGCATGTAGTATTGAAATTTGCAAAAGAAACGAGTGGCTGATGATTATTGTGTTCAAATTATGAACGCTGTAAATTGTTTCACTCGTGTACGTTGCGAGCAATGAAACTCATGGCACAATTTGTCAAGCCAAATTCGTTCTGTGATTTTGCAATCACTAAGTAATATTCTGACTACACATGCGAGATTACTGACGTGGTCTTCGTCGGTGTACATCGTAAGTTAATTATGAAAGAACTGGAATACCGGACCAGCGTCAATGATTTACTGTTCTGAGTGTTAAGCTCAGAACCAACTAAGCTTTTAGGAAAAATATCTGGAATGTACAGTGGAACCCACGCTAATAGTCCAATTAACATTGCTTAAAGTATTGCATAAATATATCTTTGGAAGTATTAAAGATGGTTCGATAGATATTAGTTAGGTATTAGTTTAGCGTTGGTATCAGTCTAATATGATTTCAAGAGTGGAATTAGTGAGGTAGCTATATATAAAACAGGGCAAATAAAATCCGTTTGAAATCCGATGCTTACGTAGAAGGAAGTATCGTCATAACTTCGATACACAAAGCTAAGGTAGTCATAGAAAACATAATATTATGTAGAACACCTGACTGTGCTCAGGGATGTATGATCATGCTTTCTGTTCCCACTTGTGTCCTTTCCATTAGGGTTGAAAGTTTAAAACGGCGTTGGCTGCCATCTCCAATGAACTGATCGATTACGTAAACATAGAACGTCGAAATACGTTAAGAATGCATTTGAAGTTGAACAGGACTTCTATGTATACATAGTCATGAACGTGATTGATTAAATTTAATGTAGCTTAGACAGCGGTATTTTTTAAGGGCAGTAGATAATTCGATGTACCGGCCTTAATGGATGAATCGTTCCTGAATGATATCCACTGAAAGAGCGAAGTCAGCTATATAGTTGTTAGGAATAGTTTCTTTTTTCTATATACTAGTACTACTTGTACGGAGATTTTACATAATTTCATTATTATGATCTTCATCAGGTGGACAGGATTAAGCAAAGGGTATAACTATTTTTTATCAGGTTCCTGATGGGTCAGTTCGTGTCGTCGCACGGTGACGTCATCAGCCACGTGAACATCAGCAGCGTACGCGTTGCAGACGGAGGACTGTATCGATGCATGGCTCAGAACACTGCTGGTCAGGTGCATCATTCTGCTCGCCTCAATGTGTACGGGCCTCCGACCATTCGCCACATGGGGCAGCTCACAGCCGTCGCTGGGGAAACTTTGAGTGTAACGTGCCCTGTCGGTGGCCATCCCGTTCACAAGATCACGTGGCAGAAGGGTGAGAGCTCGTTTGATTTAATGATGATTTAAAACTAAGAGATTGAGTTGCTAACTACTTTAAAGTGCAGGAATTTGAGGGTTACGTGCACCATTGGCAATTATGCCGTGCAAAAATTCACGCAACTGAAGAGTTGGAGTAGTGAACGTATTGTACAATAAAAATGGAGAAAGTATGATTCTCGTTTGCAGTTTACAGCGACCTCTTGCAAAGTTGGACTCTAATTTATACCGTTTATAAATCCAAAATTGAGTGAATGTATACATATATTTATGTGTATGTGTATAGTGTTTGCATCTATCATTTCTGCTACTCGCTAGCCAAATTGTTGAAAAAAATCGGAAAAATTTCAATATAATTCGATTTATGTTGTAACTTGCTTGGCAACCCTCCATCTCCGAATAGTACGAGTATATGTGAACTCTTTAAAATCTCCCTCGACAGAGGGGGTAGAGCTGCCCATGACGCACCAACAGAGCGTGCACTCGAACGGGACGCTGACGATCGCGGCGGTGACGCGCGCCGGGGACGAGGGCAGCTACTCGTGCTCGGCCTACGACAAGCAGGGGCGCTCTGACACACAGGCGCTGCAGATACAAGTGATTGGTGAGCTTATGTTTCTAAATCAGTGTTAATTTGTTGAGGAACAGGAGTATTTTCCTTATTTATATGAAGAAATTGACAGGAGACTTGGATTTCGGTTTCGTAGTGTGATTTATGTATTATAGTATTTCATATTTAATGATATAATTGTCTTTCATTTTCATTCTGACGTTGCAGTTAGGGAAATAATATTATTATTAAGCTTATAGATGTAACATATTTCTGTAATTAAATGAGAAAGGAAATGTTTTCTGGAATTCGTTTTACTGTTTCTGAGCTCTTCAGTGTTTACAAATGTATTTCGATAGCTAAAGCCCTTTATCATGTTCCTCGTAGAGTTCACAGATCACTGAGCGACCCAAAGTAACAGCAAAATCCCTACTGGTAATGCTACTCTGAATCTCAAGCTCAAGGGTATTATTGACTGTCTCAAACCGTAATTATTCGGGCGTATTTTGTTACAGTTCCACCTCGCTTGGCTCCAGTTGTGTTCGTGGGAGGTACAAGCGCAGGCTTGCCTGCTCAAGCGACATGCATTGTATTGGACGGTGATCCGCCCATAACCCTCCGCTGGCTGAAGGATGGCCACCCAATCAACACAGCAGTTGCAGGAGTACTGTTATCTCAGCACAGCGAGATCACCTCTACCTTGTCCATTGAGAGAACATCAGCACAACACTCTGGAAACTACACGTGCGCTGCGTCAAACGCAGCCACTACGACCTACTCATCAGCTACGCTTATAATTAATAGTGAGTTTTAACGTCAGCATAACGCTTATGTAGAAGTCATAATTTACTAGTTTAGAGATTATTGCTTCTGACCTGAAATTGTGACCTGAAAATTAATTGTTAATTAAACTAACCAGTCAGATAAATTGATGCTTCGAAAGCTTCATGCCTACAAAATGTATTACAAATGTATTGTACAATATATTTTTAACGTTTTTTTTTAAAAGACTGAAATATAATTTCTGCTTCGTCTTGAAACTATTAATCAAATAAATAATTCTTCTATTCAAGGCCTATTAACTGAACTTTATGAAATGGTTATTATATAAAAACCAATGAAATCTAAAAATCAATATTTCTAGAATGAATTAAACTCCATAATTTCTCTCACTATTGGTACAACTGCAAGAAAGAACACTTCAAAAAATGATAGGTGTTAATTGATGTCTTCCTGGCTCAACTCAGCGACTGACTTGGTATAACGAAGTTCAAATGTTATGATGAATGTGAATTCATGTACAATTTTCTGCTTTAGAACACAAATTAGTTAATTTCATTATTATTATGTTATTTAATTTTACTTGTTTGTGGTACAGACCCATTATCCTCTTTGCGATATGTAGTAATTTCTGAAAATTTTAAAAACACTGATGTGTACTACAATCCAGAAATAACCTAAAGCTAGATTTTTGCGTCGGGGGACAGTCCATTTGTTTCGACATTTTGTACCAGAATTGTAATTGTACCGTTGAACATAGTCGAGACAAGTATGTGTATAATAAGTGAAGTGTTCCGTGTTTAACTGATGAAACAGTCTCTGGTTGTTGTGTGCAAGTACATCAGTGATGATATTTTACTCCTATCACCTGATTGCTTTCAAATTTACTCGTTCAGTTCGCGCTGTGAAGTTTTGGATCTCTTGTGCAGCTCTAACTATCTAGATATTTAACCCTGTATAAATCACTGCTCTTCCTGAAGGACATTGGAAATAATTCACTGTAGTCCTGTATCCTAAATGTTTCTTTCGAAAGTTTGGTGAAACTACATAACAAACTAATAAAGGTGCGTGATGATTCACACAATGTTTCGTTCAGTGAAAAATAAGTTGGTCCTTGTAGGGTCAAGTTGTAGTGTTGTATTTAGGTATTCAAGTCCCTAGTTTCGTGTCTGGTTTTCAGTGCCACCGTCGTGGGTACAGGAGCCTGAGGATGCCACGGTGGTGCAGGGTGAGACTCTACAGCTTCTGTGCAGTGCCAGCGGCGTCCCGTTGCCTTCCGTCGTCTGGAGGAAACAGACGTGTTAGTTTTTGGGCTCAGTCTGGAGTGTTACTTCCATATTTCACATTTAGTGAGATTGAAATATTTAGCTTATACCTTTGGGTTGACAAAAAAACGTTGCGTTTATTTTTCTAATAGAGAATAATATGCAAGGTTTTGTTTATTTTTTTGAATGAACGCAGGATGTATGATTTCTTAAATAAATATTTCCTTAAACTTGCTGAAAGATATATTATTGCCTTTCATTTTTTCGAGCGTAAAATCCTCATTGAAGTAACGGTGTCTGAGACTGCGTTTCTGTATGCTTACAGCCTCGGGGAATTGGAAAAGCATCATGAGTGAAGACGCAAATTCATTAGCAAATTATGATCGAGCTGCGATGACCATGATGGGTGTCACTGACCGTGATTCACAAAGCGGTCTTCTGCGTCTTCGAAAGCGGTCAACAACCGCCGGCATAATGCAAGTGCGAGGGCAGGATGTCTCAATGAGCCCCTTCAGAAGGGAGAACCTACTCAGACCTGCAGCAGGTGGGCAAGAAAGTGTGGGCAGTTCGCTGAAGATTGTGACGGCGACCAAGGAACATCAGGGGCGGTATTCGTGTGAAGCCACCAATGGTATTGCAACGGGACTGTCCAAGCTCGTCACTATCTCAGTTTTGAGTAAGTCGTTGACTTCAGCATCGCTTTTGAATGAGTCGTATACGCTCACTTAAGCTCATGTAAAAGTTGTTGAATCACAGCCCCTCACTTTCCAATTAGAATTTCGGGTAGATCAGTGTATCTTGATAAGGTCATAGTTGGTTTCGGAACAAATTCAACCCCTTTAATTTTTTTAACACTGCAAAGTATTGTCACACTGTTTGAGATTTAAGTATGGTCTCAACTAGTGATTTGCTCGACAGCACCTCCGTGGTTTCCATCCAATTCTCGGGAAGTTGCAGTGGAGATACGAGGAGTTGCTGAATTGCAGTGCAGAGTGCAAGGTGATGCTCCCCTCACTCTACACTGGCGCAGAGCAGGCCACCTTCTCACGCTTCGCAGCTCCAAGTGAGGCTGGCTAGCGTAGCTCTTCAGTTATTGAGCGAACGGCTTTATTTTTGTCAAACTTTGTGTACTAACCATTCATTCTGTCCAAATGACACGCTTAGTTTTCAATTTTGAGTGTTTGTATGTAGTGTAGTTGTATGTCTTCACGTTTTTCATTTCCAAATGATGAAGAAGGCAAGATAATGATGTATGAAAATTAATTATTAAATTACTATATCATCGATCGGTGAAAAATTAGTTTTAGCATTTTATGATTTACTCGCATTCCTCACTGCCGATTTCGATTTAAAATTTGAAATTTCTCTAATTCCTAAGTTCTCACTTTAGGAGCTCGAGGATTAAGGCATTGTGATTTGTTTCATTTTTATATTCTTCCGGCAGGTTTGGTTGATCCTTTTTTACTTGCAGGGGCTGTTTCTCATTATATAATTATATCAAGATGGTTAAATGGTTTTTCGTTATAAGAGATTTTAACTCTTATTCGGCGGTAAAGTAATAAGGGCGAATGTATAATTTTATTACAATAGCATTGTTCTAGGCTGTTCTAATTGCATGCGTTCAATATGTCCCGCACCTTTCTTACAGGTATAAGATCGAGGAAGAGAAAGATGGCGAGGATACCGTTTTGAAATTGACGTTGGAGAGTGCTATGGCGACTGACAGCGGAGAGTATGAATGTCAGGCTTCCAACATTCACGGCTCAAACACGCAGACACACACCTTAATTGTGCGAGGTAATATTTCGTGTTTCTTGAGGCACCTGTTACGAGTACTGGGTGGCATCATTGTAATGATGGTCAGTACTTACTCATTATTCTATATGAATAAATTATTACATGGCAATACTCTATTCGATAATAAAAAGGTGGACGATTATCATGCATTAAATTGAAACGCTCCACAGAACTACAATTAAATCCATCAAGTTCTACGCAAATTTGCGTAGCATACCAACTAATGCTAGTATTATTTAAGAAAGAGCAATACATTAGATACCATTCACTGAATTCAGTTACTTTCCTGACTAGAATAATGAAAGTATAATTCATGATGCGCATTTGAGGTTAATGTAATTATTTAATTGAAGTCAAACCTACTGGTGTACTAATGCAGTTACTAATAGCACGGCATATGAAGCTCAATAAAAGAAAAAACGATCACAAGGTTTTCGAATTTTTGTTTTCAGCCTCTGTGATGTATTTTGCTGAAATTGTGCTAGGACGTGACGGGAAAAGGTTCTCAACAATTTTTTTCCTCTCTTCACTGTAGTTATGTTTTAACAACCCGTACCTGCTTCTTAGGAATTCATGACTAAACGTTCAGTAATATTTTGATAAAGGTGGATGTTCCTACCGTGCTCGTGAACAAATCAACTATAAAGGTATTGTTTTATTGCATTGTATTGTTACCTTCGTCTCTGAAAAGAACACAATATTTGTGCTACACGACGTGTCTACTGAAAACCTTTTACCTGTCAAAACAGACATTTACGGTGAAGATAACTTTTGGATGTTTGCAGACGTGCCAACTGCTCCGAGCGGCTTACAGCTGGTGCAGGCGGGGGCGCGAGCGCTGACGCTGGAGTGGTCTGCGCCAGGTGGTGAGGCTCTGCAAGCTTCAGATGCCTCTGTCATCAACTACGTTGTCTTCTACGCAACAAGTGAAGGTTCAGAACTTTGGTTTTGCTCAACAGTAGCTAATAATTAACCTTAGTTTTAAAATTTTAAATTTGAGTTAGCGTTCGTGTGCAAGGCCTCTTATGTTAAATAAACCACAAAAATAATCATGCATTTATATTATATTTTCAAGTATTCTGGAAGTACTTTTTTCTTTGGAAACAGTTTCTATCAAAATAATTTTTATCGTTGTACTTGTGTATTTATATACACCTCCTTGATATGCAATGCAGGTCTTGGCAACGAAATGAAGGTGCCGTCTACCATGGCACGATTGACAGGGCTCTCTCCCGCCACCCACTACCTGGTTCGTGTGGCGGCGGAGAACAGCGTGGGCAGAAGTGCCCTCTCCGACCCCATGGCTGTCACCACCCTCGAGGAGCCTCCTGCTGGGCCTCCTCGTAATGTAAAGGTTGTTCTATTACTCCGGCGCTGTAAAGTGGAATACGCTAGGAATGTGAAATTACGAGGTGAAAGGCAGGAGTGTCAGGCGGCCAACCGCAGCAATGAGCTCCCGCCAAATGTTTCGTCTCAATGACGAGTTGGTAGGTTACGGTTCTGTTTAGCCGATGGCACAGTTGTACCCCTACCCTATCTTAAATAATCGTTACCTATCTGCTATCCGAAATAGCTAAAAGAGCCTTGTTGACTTCTATAAGCATCCATGTTAAGTTTAAGTAATTTCTGAGACTCATGAAACGATATCTGGAGAAAATAAGTTTGCATTTTACTTTTAATCGTTAAGAACATTTTTATGAATTCTGTTTCAAAATTAACCAAGCTTCATTGGATGTATGGAGTAGCATGCAGAAGATTGCTGACGGGATTTGTTATGTTTCCCCGGGCACTGTGTTACCAGGAAGCTTATCTTGTGCTGCTAACGACCATACGCACCGGTGTTACCTAAACTAAAATCCAGTACAGAAACCCGAGAAAAAAGTAGTGTGAGAGATAAATTTCACATCGAGGGGGTTTCTCTCAATTAGTGGTACTGCAAGGAAAACGATAACAGTGATAGATCGGGGTAGGTGAGAGATTTGACCATGATAGCATCATGAAAGAATAAATTTCTCTCATGTTGGGTGTAGGTAGCTGCGTTTAACTTTTCCCAGTATATTCTACCACAATCGTGCAAGGTATTAACCGCCATAATTGAAGAAGTGAACTGCGACTGTTCGAAAGTTCTTTCGGTAGCTGCAACGTGTGATTGTGTTTTCTTTAAACGTATGTAGTTCTAATAAAAAGGGTTTTCATATCAATTCAGAAGTACAAAATATACGTAAATTTTAGTCAAGAATTTGCCACAATAGATGTCATCTATTACATAATATATTTACTTCCCAGGTAGTGGACATCTCAGCACGAAGTGTAGCGTTGCGCTGGGAGAGGCCTCTTAAGAACCTCAGTAACGGTGCAATACGAGGTTATGTCCTTGGCTATCGGCAAAACAGGTAAGTTTAGCTAGGGTATTTGACAAAAATGCAACTGTGACTTAATTGTGACAACAACTGTCTTATTTGCATAATAGATCACAAAAATCACTTCAAATGCTCCTAAAGACGAACTTTAACTTCCTAACGTTCGTCCTAAAGACGAAGTTTAGTTTTGACGAACTTTATGTAATCAATCAAAGAAATATTGCTAAAGCGTATCGTTCTAATTACGCTTCTCTGACTCATGTGTATTTTCTGTTTTTGGCTCTGTTGCATAACACCAAGTTTAGTTGGGTAATTCAACTACATCGAATATTTAAGTTTGGTTGTGGCACTTAGTTTATTCATGTGAAAAATTCTAAATGAACCCAGATCAACCACAGTTGAAGCATCCTGGTAGTTCGATATGTCTATGATGTACGAATGCTAGCAAATGTGTCACAAATTTGGAAAAACACTTTAATGTCGAATCGAAGTAAAAAAAGAAATAATCAGAAGCTGTTTGAATTTCTCGCATCTATCTTACAATCTGAATTTAAATCATTACGATTCTACAAAAAACCTGACTTATTTCTAAGCTCTGTGTTGAAATTTATTTGTTAGTGTGCCTTTTTCGCATATTTCTATAATTTCATCACAGTGACAATGATTGATAACAATCCATACTAGTTTCTCATAGTTTTTTCCACAGTGACTAGTTATTTAGACCTTTAAAATTATTTCACGTCAGCTTTCATTATAGTTGGTTGGCTCATTTGTGTGTCGTATTTTGCCCCTATATATGAAGTAAACGAATGAAACTGTCGTATCTTTCATTTCATTGCTAATAATAACTCATTTCTCCACAGCTTCTCTGAGCAGGGGACCTCCATGAGCTACCAGTACACGGCTGTGCCCCTACAGAGCACCCCACAATGGATACCCCCTTTTTTAGCATCACCAAGTTCGTCGGTATCTGCAGATCAGACCGACACGAATTTGCCTTCATCTGGGAGCAGCCCGTCAGTGGCCGTAGGTAACTTGCGAACGCGGGGCAACGTCATCGAAATGACCGTTGAGGGCCTCAGACCCCACTCTCGCTATGCCCTCGTTTTACAGGCCTACAATTCTGAGGGCACTGGCCCCTCGTCACCTGCCATCACCATCGTCACAGACGAAGACGGTGAGTTTCGCATAAAACTGTAATTTTAACACAAGGTTTACGCAATATATTTGTACGTACAAATATCAAAAAATGTGGATCCATGACACCGTAATTGGCAAAAAATAAACGTCACATCAACATCGAAGTTAAATTGAGTATGCATTTAGTTTTTATAGAACAAGTTCTGCAGATTCTTGTAGTATATGTTTGTTTTCCTATTCATGTCATTTGTGAGAATTATATTTCTCGAAATTTGCTGGAAAATAATATTTTCATGGCGTATTTTTGTTTTGCAAGAATATATTAATTTTTGCATTGTGTATATAAGCAAGTGATGAAAATCTCACTTCAAAACGCATTGTTAGATGTTTACTGTTATTTTCCCCTTGCAGTGCCCAGCTCACCTCCACAAAACGTGACCTGTGAGGCTGTGAGCTCATCCGAGCTTCTAGTTTCTTGGTCACCTCCAGCAGCTGAGGGCATCAATGGCAGGGTCACCAGCTACACAGTAGCTTGCGGTGAGGAGATCTATTGTGCTTGATCCATAACAATTTTGCATCAGTAAGATTTTGGGCTGAACTTGTCATTACTTTTATTGAACAGTCGTTTTGTATAATCGCAGCACAAACGCAGTTGTATACAGTCCAAATTTTTGTTTCTAAGAGGTACAGCTCAGTAAAGTGAAGTTTCGAGTTTTGGACTGCCTCGGAACTATTACTTTAAACGAGCGTCAGAGTGCGGTACGAGTATTAAACTCACACCTTATACTTCTCAACAAAATATTCGACTTCTATACATCATTACCAAGTACCTATCATCAAATGAATGTTTGTAATTTTTGTATGTAAATTATCACCGTTAGGAATTAATATTAATAAAATTGAGAGATTCAAATAATGATTCTGAGGAACATTGTGTATTTGGTATACGTACTGCTAACATAAAGTCGTTCGTTGTGGGATAATGATGCAGATGCTGATAGTGCCTCCAATGCTAATAAACAGGATATAATCAACGTCTCGTGAATGTTTGCACTCGTCATATTCCTTAGTATGTCGTAGCCCTTCCTAAACACGAAAAGCGTAAAAAAGGGTTATTATACTATTTTTTATTAATAGCTAATCTAATATCTCTACGACTCTTAGGCAGTGTGTGAAAATATTGTAGGAAATAAAGTATCGGAATATTATGGGAGACTGATTGAAGCAGGCAATAATTAATCCTCATCAACAAGTTGCTGCTTATTGAAGCGTATATTCAACCTGCACTTTAGAGCGGCAGGAGCAGCGAGGCTTGAGAAGACGTAAGCCTTTCCAGACTTCAGGCAGTCGCTTGGGTGTGGAGGCTGGGACAGCTGGCTGCGAAGTACTTGTGGATGATGGCTTGCGAGCTCGCCTTGCCTCTCTAAAAGCCTTCAGCAATTACAGCGTCACAGTAGCCGCTGCAACCGCAGTGGGGGGCGGCGTGTTGAGTGCTCCTGTTCTGTGCACCACTGCACAGGGGGGTGAGTTGTGCTGCGACACTTGAATTGCAGGTGGAAGGCTATGTACGCAGTAACCTTCTCTCATGCAACTTACATTTGGAAAAGGAGAGGGGCCGCTTTAGGGAATTATTCTTAAACAACTTCTGTTTATGAAAAGGATATGCGTTTTAGGCACCTCCTTCTTAATGCAACCTTCCTTTACGGAAGGCGATTGGGGGTTAGTTGACCTCTTCTTATTCAACTTCCCTTCAAGAAGAGAGATAGGGTGCTTCAGGAGGTAATCTTGCAATGTACTGGAGTCAAGGACTTCGTGCTGGTTGAAGATGAATAGCATTTTGGAGATTCAACGAAAGTTTTGACTACTTTTGATAGATTCTGCAGCGCTGGTCGTGAGATGCTAGTACGGGTTTCAGTATCAGAGTTTGATGGTTGTATTGTTAATTTTACTCTTTTTTGGGAGAGAGCTTTTAAATCCATCTTTCCCTACCTCTATAGAGGCTGAGGAAAATCATACTTCAAATTTATGTACTTTAGTGTGCTGTTTTTTTCTAGTATGATTTTCTTAGCCATTTGTTCTAATGATGTTAATTCTATGAGACGACGCTACGCTTCATCGAAACGCTAGAAAATTAACTCGAACGCCTAATTTGTTCAGATTTGATACCGAAACCGGTAATTTCTGCAAGTTTGAGAATGAAATAAAATTGAAGACTATTTTCAGCCACACTCATGTTTAAAAAGCATGAAATATTATTGCAACTTAAATATGCGGTTAAATACAATATAAACTGTTATCCAATGACTTAGAAACTAGCTCGCTGTAATTTCATAACTCACAAGTGTTGCAAAGTTTCGTAAATAATTCACTAATCTTCTATTTTGGCTGACTCTACAGTCCCCTCAGCCCCCGTGGCCGTAAAAGCAGTATTGTCGAGCCAGGGCGCGGCTGTGGTTGCTTGGAGGGCTCCTGATGCACCCAACGGAATCATCAGCCACTACGCCGTCCAGTGGCGTGCTGCTGACGGCAGTGGTAGCGTCGGCAGGAAGGAAGTGTTGGTGCCGGGAGACCAATTGTTCACAGAATTGACCGGCATCCCGACAGGGAGCATTCTGGAGGTTAGTAAAAAGGTTTTTGGGAAGTCATTTATTTAATTCTAAAAAAACTGAAGGGGTCTTCTAGACGGGAGCTTGTTAATTTCTCGATTACAAAACTAGCTTCATTCGATTTGTTTTGTGAATTTTTTACATATAATGCGACTGCTTTGTGTCTCTCTCGACTCTAATCATACTTATTCTAGTTATTTTGAAATGAAAATGCAATTTGACCCTGACAACTGCAGAGTAATGATACAGATCTATATAGGGTTTAAATGTTTTTTATTTTCTTAGTGCGATTACTGAAAGTTTGCTGATCGTATATTTCGTGCAAGATCTTGTGTTGTGTTAAACCTCTTTATTTGAATTTGTTGTAATGTGTTCCCAGGTGATTGTGCGGGCCCATACTGCAGTCGGGACCGGGATAGCCAGCAAGCCCGTTACCATCTCTTACTCTGACACTGGTAATTGCTAGTTTGCTCTGTTAGGTCGTAAACACAGCAGGGAATACAGCAATAGAATTTGCAATTGTATTGAAGTACGATATAAGCATTAAGATGAAATGAAGCACTGTTTAACCTCACTATTATGATATCCAAATTAGAATTTACTATAGAGGTTTTTTACTAAACCTCAAATTATTCAGGATTTAATACTGTTTTTCTTTAATTTTGCATCGTTAGAGGATTTTTGATAACTTAAACTCAATTTGAAGCATGATGCGTCATTTATCTCGGAGAAATTCTGATCAGGAAGAATATAACCGTTGGAAGCGAGGACGTTGGAGCAACATTTCCATTTCGTTCAATTTCTTATTTCTGATGGTAGATGTTCACATATCAAATATTGAAACATAAAATATCTGAAATTGTTGTTAATCGTGTTGAACTAGTGGCTATTGTCCTATGAAAGTTGAAACGACTTGTGCTGAAGAATGTAACTGATGCTCTGATGTTTTTTTAAATTGTTAGCACATCACCTGCATTTTTTACCATGCGTTATACATCTGTCCTACTATTAAAGAAATTTAAGAACTTCTTGTGTAACATGACGTTTGATTTTTGTATTTAACATTAATGTCTTTTGGTATTGAAAAACTACTGCTCGTGTTGCAGTGGCAGCGGGCGTATGGTCGGTGGGAGGCCCAGTGTCGGTAGCTTGGAAGGAGTCTGTCACGCTCCCATGCAAGGCTGTAGGAGAGCCAGCGCCGACGAGATCGTGGACCCGGAACGGACAGGCGCTTAAGCAAGACAGGTGGGTGCAGAGGAGTTATCATCGGAAGCAGTGAAATTTTCAGTTTTATCAGATGAATGCGCTTAAGGGAATGAAGTATTAAGCGTGGAAAAATATTCTCGCTGTTCAAGAATGTAATATTTCTTAACCTCCTGGTCACTGGTCCATGTGTATAGGCTTGCACTGAACTGAGGTTATTGTAGTTGTAGGAGCGAAGCTGTCGCCGTTTGGTGAATGGTTTTGCTGACTGGCATATCGACCAGCAGCTGCAAACTGCTTTTTCTCCATAGAACCCTTCAATCTGTAGAGTTGTAGCCAGTAATATTTAACGCTCAGATTTTCTCGATGTTTCTTGTCAGAAAACAACAGATTTTTGTGTAATAACTAAAAAAGCTCATGCATTCGAGCTCTCAGATCAGACGTGGACCTACTAAACGCTGTTCTTTTTTGTACCAGCCGCGTGTCTGTGTCTAATTCCGGAGACCTACGTCTGTTGGACGCTCAGCGGAGCTACAGCGGCAGCTACACCTGCACTGCCTCCAACACACACGGCAGCGACAGCGTTGCCTACCTGCTGAGGGTCATTAGTAAGTGTGGTCTACCTGCTCAGGGTCATTAGTGAGTGTAGTCTACCTGCTCAGGGTCATTAGTGAGTGTGGTCTACCTGCTCAGGGTCATTAGTGAGTGTGGTCTACCTGCTCAGGGTCATTAGTGAGTGTGGTCTACCTGCTCAGGGTCATTACTGAGTGTGGTCTACCTTCTCATGGTCATTAGTGAGTGTAGTCTACCTGCTCAAGGTCATTAGTGAGTGTGGTCTACCTGCTCAAGGTAATTAGTGAGTGTGGTCTACCTGCTCAGGATCATCAGTGAGTGTGGTTTAGCTTTTGAGAATCACAAGTGATTAATTTGTCTTATACCCGCTCAAGTGATATTGCTGACAGATAATGTGTACCACCTAATACAATACGAATATAACCATTAAGGAGAATGGGGCCTCTTTTTTATGTAAGAAGATTAACATAATATTTCTTCCCATTAAAAACTCGGATGAAAGTTAGCAAAGTTCTCCATGATAGTGAATCATACAAGAGAAGTTTTAACTGTAGCAGTTACCAGCAAATCATTTTTTAGTTTCGTCATTGTATTACAATTTCGAATGACGTGAGTATTCCATTCTGATAACGCTTCATACAGTATCTAGGACAGTAGTTACTAATAACATTCTCATGAATCTTACAAGCTCCTGGTACAGTTCTGAAACGCCTTGTAACCTAACCTTCAGAACATCAAAGTACAAATTTGCAATACATGTCAATATTATAGCAGAAAACTTAGGTGAAAACACTAGTGCAGTAACTAGTGACAACTTTTGCTGCAGTGCCTCCGTCGCCGCCACTCCTGCACGTGACGGAGACGACGACCTCCTCCGTGCGCCTCCAGTGGACCGTGCAGGACGACGGCGGTGCGCCCGTCACAGGCGCTACCCTCTACTACAGGTTAGTATAAACGTCACAGGCGCTACCCTCTACTACAGGTTAGTATAAACGTCACAGGCGCCACCCTCTACTACAGGTTAGTATAAACATCACAGGCGCTACCCTCAACTACAGGTTAGTATAAACGTCACAGGTGCTACCCTCTACTGCAGGTTAGTATAAACGTCACCGGCGCTACCCTCTACTACAGGTTTGTGTCAGAACTTGTTGCTTTCTTGTGTGAGAATGTGAGTGGCTTCTTAATTACTTCCTTATTTTCATTGCACAAGTACACATAATACGAGTATGAGGGGGATTTTACATTAGCGTCGATCAAACGTGATGAATATTAGCATCAGTTAGAACAAATATGTTAGAAATTCATGTTTTTGACGAAAATAACTTCAACGCACATACATGACACGCTAAAAAATTGTGTCATGGAGCAATACCTTGTTCAAATATCATCTTAATCCACAATAAAATAACTAAACTCTACGGACTGTGCTTCAAAGATTCAATTTCTCGATATAATTAATAATTATTTCTCGATATAATATAATATAATTATAATTTGACAATATAATTATTTACGGTTCACATCCTGAGCATGCCACTAAAAGAAATGAGACACTAAGCAGCATCCAGATTTGAAGACTAAGGGCCAAATTATTGTTCGCTTTCACCAGAGCGTCAGGCGGCGCTACGCTGGAGGAGCAGATGACCTCCGATCTACACTCAGTGGACAACCTGCGTTGCGGGACGCTCTATCATTTGTTTGGCACCGTGAGGAACTCTATAGGTGAGTGGCACACTGTTGCGTGAGTGGTGTAAGCTTCTATTCCTTATGAATCTAATATAAAAAAGGGTCCTTGAGAAGAACCATACATTATTTCCTTTTTTATGAACGTATGGTATTCTAACATTCATCAATACGAATCTTCTAAAGTGCTTGAAATTCATGCGAAAGGCAGCACACCGGAGGTGTATTAGTTGAACAGGTTGTAAAAGAACTTGTACAGATGTTAACTTGCATTAACATTTTTATTTCGTTGACAGGTAGCAGCGAGTCGTCTGAAGTGGTGGAGGCTCGCACGAAGGGCCGCACACCGGAACCTCCCCCGCAGTTCCAGTTCATTACGAGCAACAGCACCCAAGCGACGCTCTACCTCACCCAGTGGGAGAACGGCGGGTGTGATATAACCCACTTCAAGGTTCAGTACCGCAAGCTGCACAGCGCTCACTGGACTACAGGTGAGTGTGGCCGTGAGTGTCAGAGACGGCGCACCTTAATAAGATGCTATGCCTAACATTTGAGTCTATAGTTACCTCAGATGTATTGCGTCACGATTTATGTTCCTGTTCAGTGAGCAGCGAGGTGGGGGTCGTGCGAACGTTTGCTGTGGGAGGCCTGGAGCCCGGCGAGCGCTACGAGGTCAGGGTGACAGCGTACAACTCTGCAGGTGCAACCCCCGCGCTGTATACTGTCACAACCGCCGACCTGCTGCACTCTGCAGGTGAGGCTTACAACTCTGCAGGTGCAACCCCCGCGCTGTATACTGTCACAACCGCCGACCTGCTGCACTCTGCAGGTGAGGCTTAGAACTCTGCAGGTGCCACCCCCGCGCTGTATACTGTCACAACCGCCGACCTGCTGCACTCTGCAGGTGAGGCTTACAACTCTGCAGGTGCCACCTCCGCCCTGTATACTGTCACAACCGCCGACCTGCTGTACTCTGCCGGTGAGGCTTACAACTCTGCAGGTGTCACCTCCGCCCTGTATACTGTCACAACCACCGACCTGCTGTACTCTGCTGGTGAGGCTTAGAACTCGTCTGAATTCTGAAATTACCACCACCCCAAGATAATTTGTGACAGCGATTTATTCATGATATCAGGGGTCTTTCACACCATGCTATGGAACTCGTTTTTTATTTGTTGTCACTCATTTTTTATGAGTTGTCACGAAATACTAAAGAAGTCACAAATTAAGTGGAATGAGTTGCCTGTTGCCGGTGTGTTATTCTTTTTGTTTTATTTGTTGAGAATGACTTTGTTTCTTCTCAGGGCAAGAATTAAAATTTTTAACTTTTAGTTCTAATGGCTGCTTCTTTGCACTATAAAAAGAGAGAGACAAAATGATCTTCATGGTTAGCTTGTTTGTGTACATTGTTTCACTTTTTTGTCAACAACCGTATTGAACCCAATTGGCTGGTTATGACCACGGTCGCTTATTAGATAATAGTCTCTATTCTTCTCGTTTTTCTAAAATCTTTCTTCGTTTTCATCGCTTCATATGCTTCTAAAGTTTCACTTTTGTTCTCGCTTAAAATACGGGCATATTATTATTCTCCTATCCATTCTATAGATCTAGCAAATCTACTACCAAGAAATAATTTCGAGTTACTCATTTTACAAATTTCACCAAATTTTTGTTGAGTCTGACCATATATAGTACAACGCAAGACTTTTTTGTACCCTCATTGATAGATACTTGCCGGTGCACAGGAGAGCAACAGCTCTTGGACCAAAGCAACGGCTACTGGACAGACCCTGAGGACTCTTCTTCCCGTGCCGTCTCGGCGCCAGACGGCGCTCACTGGAACGGCGGGGGTCATCGTATCTTACTGCCGCTTCTCTTGTCTCTGACGACGCTCTTACTTGCTGCATTCTCCGTCTGCTTCTTCCTACACAAGAGTGAGAGATGCTGTCTCTGTATCTTTTCCTAATTTCGTTGAGAAAGAAGGATTCTTGTATTGATTTTTTCTCAGCTTAAACCAGTATAAAGAAAAGCAGGCTTGGAGTATGTTCTGTTTTAAAGAGATATTGATGCCGCTTAGAATAGCAAAAATTGGCCTTATTATCTAATGTCTTATTTTGCTGTTATTTAGAATCTAAATTTTCTAAGAACTTCGAAGTCTTCAAACTCGTATGCATATTGTAACGCATTTTTTCTTTCCCCGATGTGTTCAGTTATATTTGAACTTCATTCTATTTTGACCAACGTACATTCTAAATTATATTTCATCAAGCTTTTCGCTCTTCAGCTTGCGTTTTAAACAACTGCTTATTTTATCCTTGGCTTGTGATTTTCAGATATGGAGTCCTCGTGCACAGTTATAGAAAAGTTAACACAAATTGAGGGCTTTGGTTCGAGTTCTTGTTGCTTTGATGCACAGTGCTACCGTTTGTGTCCCTTTGAACACCAGATTTTACTAGTTTATAGTCGAGCTAAAGTTATCGAATTTACATATATCAGTGATATCTTAGTCGATAAGTATTGACTCTATAAGTTCATACGTGTAATTTTTATGTCCGACTTTTTGACTGTCGTTCAGATTATTTTTGCCCTATTCAGTACATCATCATGGTGCCATTGATATGGATGGATAATTTCATCATCATTTTTCTGAGTAAATGTATCATCGTTATTTAGATGAATTTCCCATCTTTGGGGTACATATACCGAAAAAAAATCAGCATAATGTGAGGACTTAGCTGTGTTTTGAGGACATGTGGTATTCCTCTGGTACTGAAGGAGCTCATAATGATGTCCTACCTCGTCATTGTGCGTTCCTTAGTTATAACTCAAGTTGTACGCAACAGATTTTGCAATTGCTAAATTTTTGGAATTGCCGTTTCAGGAGGCATCTTTGAGCTCACTTTTTCTAGTTTAGTAAACTTTTCTTTTTTTAATTCTTTTTTCTCCGTGTTGAAAGATGGCGTTTTAAGCATCAATGAACGCTAAGCATCTGGTGTTCTGCTGGAAAAACCCTATGGTTAATAATTTGTTATAGTCTAGGTATTGAACATAGTTCATCAAACATCAGCTGTAATTGGTATTGATAAACAATGCATTTCACTCTCTTACATCAGTGTCTTCAATATCATGTCTTCTTCGGTTTTCATTTTCCAGTTTTACGTCCTAATATGCACCCTGTTACTGCTGCAAAACTTCCAGCAGGTACAGTTTGTAATCACCGGTCTTGTATAGTCAGTGGTGTAATCACTGGTGGGAATTTGTAACGTACATATTTATCAAACAGGAATGGAAGGTAATTGTGGGTTCTTACGCACTTTTGTCCTTCAGAACGTTCGACGAACCGCAGTGATGAGGGAATCAAGAACTACAACCCTGCCGATCCTTTCACCCAGAGAACTGACGAGGATGATAAGTGTGCCGGCATTGTCCTGCATCACAGCCACCAGCAATGTGAGTCGTCGTGTCTGGGACGAAGGAAAACTGCTTGCTTGTGTAACATTTATTCTATACGCTTGGTTTGTTTATTTACTAAAGTCTGTGCTTGATTTTTTACGCTCTTCATTTCAATGATCTTAGCTTGTTTGTGTCATGTTGTTAAAACTGCAACGAGATA
>VCRD01000250.1:3658-20567 GCA_006783055.1 Trinorchestia longiramus
ACAGCGCCATGACCGCTCACCCCTTCCAACTCTAAGTCTAAGTCTAAGTCAATGAAATCACCGGACCGGACTGAAACCCCACAAACCAACGAAGAACAGTGCGTTGATTCGCTACACCTTCTCTAAACACCTCATTAACGTTTTGAATTGTCTTGGATGCACTTGTTCTATGACGAAACTTATATTCATAAACAACACAAATGTTTGATGCATTCCTGCGTTTAGAAATATTTAAATGCAATAAGCAGCTCACCATACGATCAGTAACCATGATTAGCCTATGGTGATTAGACTTAGACTTAGACTTAGATTTGAGAGCCAGCGTTTGGCTGGGGCCTTTGTAACGGCCTTCAGTTCCCTCTAATACACAGGCATACGACAGGATGGCATCTCAGAGTTTTTCTCCTGTGAGCCAGGGTTGTCTAAAGTAATTCTTCTAAGGCCACCCTGAGTCATTCAATGTAAATGATGATGTAGCTATTCAATGCTGAAACACTCAAGATGGATGGGATCAAAAGGAAATGATAACTTTTTAACTAGAATAAAAAATCAAACATTTCATACTTAATAACCTAATATTAAGTTGGGTGTCTAGTAGCACGTGTAACTTAGTGGGACATGCTTCCAGACCTGTAATGTACATGTGATCAGTGTACAGTTGTTCTCACCTCATTGATATAAATGAAAATTTTATGCATGGCTGGCAAGTTGAGACCTAATTTTGGATAAATATTTTTGAGCTTCAAATGTGCTCTAACAAAACAGGCAAATGTAGTAAATACTATATTTAAAAATCTAGTTGGTGTAGACATTGCACTTAGTTTGTTGAATAATGATGACAGCATTGTTTGAGATTTAATTGTTTTTATGTCTTCCTAATTTCCAATTTATTTAATAATTTTTATTTTTTGCAGTTCTTGCATATAGTAATTACGCAAGTGCGGTAGTAAAATAAAGTTCTTATTGAAGCATTTGAGGCATCAAATATTCATCCACTGTATTTTATGAATGGAATTAAAATTGTAGAGTGCATTACATAGCTTTTTCCAACATGAGCTCCAACACATACTTACATTTGCTCCCACTGTCTGTGTTTTTCATCTTTCCGGCAACATTTCTGGTAACGTAAGTAAACATTTAGGTAAGGTTCATTGCTTTTAAGGACTTCACTGTTATTAAAATGGGATGTTGTTTTTAATTTTTCTAGTTTTAAGAATAGAATACAGGAATTTGCTATAATTTCTATACAATGATCAGATCCTGTATGTACATTTTCAAAATTTCAGGATTCTTAATCATTGCTATCCAATGTTAGAAAAAGTGTGAGTATTAATAGAAGTTAGCAATACATTGTCTAGTAATAGTAAACAAGACCATGGAATAATTGGCCATACATTGTTTAGTAAATAGTAACCAAACCATTGAGTTGTAGTAATTGAATTTTATATGAAATCTTAATTTCATTTCCTTTAAAGTTTTTCAACACTTTTAGGTGCATCATAATAAGATTAGCACAAATTAATAAATAGTTTGATTAAGTTACTCACTTGTATGGTCATGACCAAGCAGTGTAGGAAGTAAGAAGTTACTCATCTTTATCCTGGTTCACTGTGATCATTTATATCAATGTATTTCCTGTCTTCCTATGTTTTTTGGTAATTGATGATCTGTACTGGAGCTGAAACTGTAATGCTCTCTGACATACTGGTCCAGTTTTTAAGTATCAGTTTGTCATTTCCTCATAAGTGACTATACTTCTACTATTTTTTTTAAAAGATACTGAATAAGCTTAGCTTAATTTTTTAAAAATAATTCCTAAACTTCATTGATGTACATGTAGAACATTTAGGTTCTGATATATTTCATATGAAAGCTCAACTGGATTTCCTGACAGTGTTGTTTCTCTTTCAGGTACAGCATCTCAGTGCTGCTGGGTCACACAGAGCCTGACTTCCCTTACATTAGTGACACTGGCACCTACTCTCCTGAAAGTTGCATCTTTGGACAAGCCATCAATATGGGGGCTTGTTTAGGTAATCCCATCTAGAAATGATATGCTACTCTTGTACTACAGTTATGCAAGGAAAGTTTGTGATCAATATAAAAGTTCTGTATAAAATACTGCTAGAGGTACACATTGGGGCTTCATGGAAGTGAAGTCTCTGTAACCTTCAGGGTGTAGGTAAATCTATGCAGTCAAAATTTGATGGATCTTGAACTGCTCCACAATTTTAAACTCAGCATACGAATTTGAGCATCTGGGAATCTTAACTTTTGTTTTAAAAGCAAACATTTTAGATTTCTGCTAAAACAAAGGTAAAATGTCATATTTGATCCATTCATAATGAGATGGAGAGAGTGGAATAAAAAAATTTCTAATACAAGTTAAAAGTGGCAACATTCAAATAAACATTAAGTACTAAATCCATCACAGCAAAAATATCAGGTTGCATCTACAGTATGCTAAAATTTATTTTTAAAGGTCTAATATTATGAGGTCTGGAGATGTAATGAATATGCAGTGAATGCAAATTAGCTAAATTCAGTTTATAACCATTGAAATATAGTTGGTGCAGAACTGTTGTGGGTTTGTTGGATGGTTCCCAGTACACCAACTTGATACTCAGCCATCTGAGCTGAGAAAGCATGCCTGTTGAAGGCATGTGGTGTGCCAGTGTCATACAATATCTCATGCCCTGATACATTCACTGACTGGAGAGAATAATTCTGTAAGCTTCAGAGAGAGCTGGGGACTTTAGAACAATCTACTAGCCAATTGCTTTTGTGTCCATTTAGAGAGTCAAAACTTGTACAGCAGGCTGTAGGACAACTCATGGACTTCATTGAGGCCAAAGGCTGTAATACATTTGCTTCTGGCAGTCACTAATCCTGGGAGCTGATACTAAAAATAAATTGTGCTGCACTACAAATGTAGGCATCATGATCTAGGTGCTGAAAATTATTTTTTGTTAGCTACTGAATTTGTGCTTCTTTGCGATGTAATTATAACTCAAATTCATGGGTTGAAATGACTTGAAACATAGTTCATTGAACTAGTTTTTGAGAAACGAGAGTTTTTTCTTCCACAAATGGTTTATTTTGATTCACGAGCGATTTCAGGTAGCAACACTCCATTTAGATGAGCACGAATTTAAACCGAGTCTGTTAACAGTGGTGCTCACCGTGTACGTACGGTACCGCCAGCTGTCCGAGCTGTACCAGACACACTCCGCCCAGTCGAACATTCTGCGGGCGAACCGAGCGGCTGCCATCGTCGGCTGCTTGTCTGCTTTTGGCATGTCGCTATCTGCAAACTTCCAGGAGACGAACGTGATCAGCGTTCATCTTGTTGGTGCCGTGCTTGCCTTTGGAGGCTCTACTCTTTATATCTGGTTGCAGGTATTTTTTTAAAACTGTTTTTGAATAATTGTGCTGAATAGAATTAAAACCTGTAGTTAAAGGTTTTGTCCATGTCTAATAAGTCGTCCCCTATGTGTTTTTGCAATTGCGCTGAGTACTGTGTACACAGCTACTTCTTCCGAAATCTGGCCTTATTGATGCGAATGAACAGGAATGTATTTTGTTTATTATTAGTCACGAGTTTGGGCTTCCTTGTTTTTTTTGTGTTATGTTCTTGAGAAGACGATTTATGGGGTATGCATAAAGCTTGTGCATGGGAATTGCTGAGTCAGTCTATTTTCGGACCTATACGAGTAGTGACAATACATTACTGAGGCAGCCTAGTTATATCTGTATACATTGCTAGGGCAGGCGTAGCTATATCCATACGTCGTGGAGTTGTGGTCCCACAAATGTTGAGCCTAAATGGAGGAAGTGAAATGACCCACAACACAGAAGAGTGATATCAAGTTGGGAGATCAAGCTAATCAGCGCTGCCTTGTGCAGGCGGTGTGTTCATACGAGACACACCCTGTGCTCAACAGCATGGCTATGGCGCATCTCCGTCTATCGCTGGGGGTGGTCGCTGCCGCTTTCTTCACGTTGGGCTGCGTCTGCGCCGTCATCGCTCACTCTCTCTTCGATGGTGTGTTCTCACGTCTACTCTATTTCACCTGTTTCAGCAGGATGCGATACATCCTGTCATGCTTGTCTGGTGCAGCTCACGCATCATTACCGGGACTGAGGCAATCTAGTACTCGCCTTATGATGCAAGCAATTACAATTTTACACTCTTCCATGTAAATATAGAGACTCTCCTCTGTATCAGCTTCTCTGAGAAGAGCGGCTCGTACTTTCATTGCGTTATAAATTGCTGCATGCAGGCTAATGGTCTTGTGCAAATAAAAAAAACACGTCAGTATGAAGAATAGAGTAGGGGGAGGGTCGAGACGTCATTCATTTAGTGATGTCGAATACATGTATTGTGTTGATGGAAGTAGGCAGAACGCTCGAGCTTGTGACGACGGTATTTGAGTGACTGACAGTACACGTTAGCTTAGTGGAACGTTTCGCTGATGATGCAACACTACTCGTTTTTAGAAGAATATGTTACGATCACTTAATTCGGGAGGGTGTACAATGGATGTAGAACTAGGAGTATTAGTGCAAGACTGAGGTTTTGAGGGGTGCAATAGTAGGAGAAAAATGAGTAAGAGTGTAAGATTGTGTAAAGTGTTGAGGTGTACCATGAATGTCAGTACCTGCGTAAGAAATGATCACCAAGGGTTGTGGATCGTTTCAAGAAAGGGATAGAGGAGTAAGTAGATCAGGAAGTGTGTGGGGGATGTTAGGTGTTTGAGAGCCGTAAGGTAAGAGGGAAAAGTATTGAGATATTTTAGACGATACTTGAAAAAATGAAGCTTGCATAATAATGTGATCGTTTCTGGTCTTTTGTGAGAATAAATGTAGCCTTTTAGTTAGTGACAGGTTAGTAGAATAAGGACGAGGAGGAGCAAAGGGCAGCTGTTAAGAGAGTATTGAGAGTAGTGCTAGTACAGAAAGACACCGTGAGATCTAGAGGCGTTAAACTGCACAACAAGATGACGGGAGTTTCTGTCACTGAACTTAAATTGTAGTAATTGGATGCTCGCTGTGTGCTTTGTCTTTTCTCGTAGGGAGACGAATTGAAAACATCTATTATACTCAGAAATTGATTGTAATTCAGTGGGAGGTTCTATTCTCAGAATTTTTAGCCGATAATTTTTAGTCTTACGTGAATGATCTTTTTTTTATTGTATTCTGAGTTCCATGCTCCTTTTTAATCGTGTTGGTGGGAGTGTAGCCAGTTGGGCTACCCGTTGTGTTGGTAGGAGTACTTTATTTTGCAGTAAAATATTGTGTAAGGATCGTATAGATGGCTTTACCGAACCCTTACATTAAATTTTACAAAATAATTGTGAGATTCAACTTGATCAGTTTGAAGGCATCAGAAAGTATTTTAGGCGGCAACGAAACCAGTTCGTGATAGACTGCAGTTTTTATGCTCTTAAATGTCGGTTAGGTCAATGTATCATCGAGTTTTGTGCGGTTATGGGTTCATTTATATATTTTTACTTCTCTCTGTTTTCATTTATCTTGTTTACTACATTTCTACTGTTCATTCTCTTAATATTTTCAGTCATGGTAATTATCATAGTTCGGTTGTTGTTTCTACAATTTGAGTTTACCTTCTAGTTTCTTTAATGATCTATCTTGTTGTCAGTATGGTCTTTAGCATTTCTACTGATGATCAGTGAACTCCTCAAAAGCTGTAGTACAAAGAATTTCGTAACCAAACTTGTATGTTTAACTAACATGTATTATGTATATTACAATTATTAATACTTTTTGTCTCTGTGTCCAGGTACGAACGCTAGAAAATGGTACCCCAGCAACGGTGGGTGGACGTACCACGTGGTGAGCACGGCCTCTGAGTGGATATGCGCGAGTACCTTCGCTATCTTCATGCTCACTCTTGTGCCTGAGTTCAAAACTGTCTCCATGGATAGTCCTCAAATTTTCATTGCGATTGAGACACTATCTCCGTACAATAGCGGCATCTACAACTCTGTTGAGTCCATCAATGGAGGGTCTGGATCTGGGTCTTTGCCTGAAGAGAGCAATAGTTCTCCCAGTGGGAGAGAAGTCAGGCAAGTTATTGTGGGCAACGACGCTCTGCGTCCGGTGGAGTCCTGAGGCACACTCAAGAGGGGCACCATGACTGGCTCGAGGTGTGGTTCTAATGGAGAAAGGCGGCCTCCCACTGTGCCCCACGTGGCTGCTGAAGAAGACCTGCAAGTTTCCGCTGCTAACAGTAATCCCGTGTCTCGTCATCATCAGGAGTTTGTATCGAGGAATAATTCTATGCTTCATTGGTCTGAAAACTATTCTTATCATGACACTGTGGTCTACGATACAGTATCCAATACCCATGCTACATCGTTGCTTTCAAATACTGAAAATTTTTTCAAATCATTCCTCCGTTCCTCCGACTCGTCTTTCATCGATGTAATGAGGAACTCGTATCTCTCTGTGGCGTCTAGAATCAGTCAGAGAGCGATTCATGTCAAGAATTCACAGCGTCCAAACGTAACAGCTGCTTCATTGGACACAGAAGCCTTGATAGCTGCTCCCTCAGAGGCTGTTGAGGCATCTGAAGCTCATTTTATAGAACATCAGACTTGTATTGAGCCCCCTAATGATGTGCTATGCCCTGCTGATAAAAACCTGATTAGTGAAATATGTGACAGAGAAACTACTTCTGACCTCGTGGGAGCAGGGAAATGCTGCTTAAATGATTGTGCACAGAAGCTGGTCGATTGTTGCGACACAAACAGCGCTTTGTGTACACTTCCTGCTGAACTCTCAGTCACATCACTTGATGATGCTGTAGCCACATCACTTGATGATGGTTTAGCCACATTACCTGACGATGCTTTAGTCACATTACCTGACGATGCTTCAGTCACATTACTTGACGATGCTTCAATCGCATTACCTGATGATGCTTTAGCCACATTACCTGACGACGTTTCTGATGTTTCTATGACGTTACCCTGTAATTCTTCAGCCACTATAGCCGAGGATGAAGTTGCTTGTTGTTTCGAGTCCCCCGAATACACCCACAATTCTCGGTGCACGAGTTCTACCAGTGCTGCTGTCTATTCAGTTGCAGAGTGTATTACACCTTTTCCTCCATTGCCTGATCTCGTGCATGAGTCCTCTCTTGTTGATTCTTGCCTCGTTGCTCAAGCCAAGTTTATTCCTGTTTGTGACGGTCATGATGACACGGCTGACTTCAAAACGGTCACTTCTAGTTTGGCTGCTTGCAGTAAGGAAGAATTCAACCTTCGAAAATTGCATGAAGTGTTGAATGAACCGTATTTCAAAGATTCTCCATTGGGTTTGAATGAGATTTTATTTACTGAAAAGCCTGTGTGTCGCCGTTCGAGTATCAATCGTCTTTCTCCATTCTCCATCATAAGCTGTTATGATGGATGTATTCCAATAGAGACCACACTTAGTAATAGGCGATGCTCCTTGGACAACGAAATCACTTGCTCTCGGTCTTGTTCTCTAGAGCCCCTTGTCTCAGCTGAGGAGACTGACTCAAAGGACCTAATCAATGGTCATCGGTCACCTTCCACAGTCCAATCTAATTTTATAGGGAGCTCTTGTCTTAATTCAGAGGAATTACCTAACCATAACGAAGGAAATTTTTCCTCTACCGAAATTGGTAACGTAAAACAACCTTTATCCGAGGATATTCGTGACATACCAATGAATCATTTGAAAGAAATAGATGTCGAAAGTTTGTGCGAGCCACTTAATAGAGACGTCAGTAGTCAAACTAGTGATGAAACCAAGAAGCGTGGCATCAACAGTCTATCTGAACTCTTGGCATTTATTGTAGAAAATAATGGCCTACTGGAGAGTATTGATTTTGATGTCAAGGTTCGGGAAGACCTATTGAAGAGTCTCATTCGGGTTGGGTGCGAGGAGTCTCATGATGCTTCGAATTTGATCTCTGATGAGGCAACGACCTCTGCACTCAATTCAAATTCTGCATCAGTCTTTTCTCTCGCTGGCTTTAAAAGCATGGATAAGACTGTCCTTACATCTAACTCGAATGCAGCTGATCAACCCAAAAAAATCTTGGAAGGCGCGCAATCGTGTGAGATCATGCATAGCTGGGCCTCGTGCAAGGCCGTTCAGAGTCATGTCATTGAATCAAAGGATGGAAATATTGTATCAAATGAAACTAATCAGTACTCTGATTCGATAAATGCAGAGCAGACCTGTAAGTCACAGGTACCGGACGCATTAACAACCTTAGATGAGAATTGTGGAGCTGCATGTTGTGGTTTGATAGCTGCATCACGCAGCGGTTCAACTGATGTGCCTGCAGTCTGTTCGGATTTAGGCGTTTGCAAGTTCTGGGATTTGTGTTTGTTTGAAATGGAAAGGCAGTTGCGTGATCGTAAGACGAGTTTCGAGTCTGAGCGTTTCCGCTCCGATTTTTTTCACAAGACTCTGCCCTTCTTAAGACATTTGTCTCTTGAGGGAGTGTCATTGACAGATTTATGTGAAAGCTTTAAGTTGTATCCATCTGTGTGTGAACCAGCTTCGCTGGACGTAATAATGGAGTTAGGAAATGTATCAAGCAAAGAAGGTAATACGGGTTCAATTACGCAACTCTTGTCTTTCAGAAGATCTTCAATTGAGACAGAAAACTTTGAAGTAGGGGGATCGGTCTCAAGCTCATCGTCAAACAGGAACATTCCAAAAATAATTTTTATTAAGAATTTACTATCTCTTCTTGCTTTGATATGCCAAGATCATGTAAAAAATACTTCAGAGAATGAACCCCCTAGAAGGGAAACATCAGGTCAAGCAAGTTTGTCTTTCTCTGCCACTCCTGATGTTAGCTCATCAGAAAACGGTTCGCATGAGGACAGGGGTTTAGCTGCTGAGACTGATTCACCATCGCATTTTTTTGTCGAGTCCCGTAAAATCTGTCCCATAAAATCGCTTGAAACAGTTGATGACGCGCTGAACTCCGGCACTAGTGCATCCTTGCAGTCTTGTGTTGAGGTCTCATTAGAGGAAAAAGGTGAAAGCACAAGTACCGATGCATCACCTAGCTCCTCACATCGAGAGCAAGAAATTCAGAACCGTTTGAAACTGTCTGAGTCATCCCACAAGGATATTTTATGCTCGAAAGCAACCTCTCCTGCCTGCACTGCAGTCATCTCCGCAGCTGATGATGTTGATAAGAATAATTCTCATAACCCAGGGACAGATAAATCTCCAGTTACGACAGCGTCGAGCTCTAGAAAGCCTTCTCCTGTGAAGGCTGCTGTTACTTCTAGCGTTGAAGTCGTACCTGTTCTGTCTCAAGAAGTAGTTCCAGTGAAGTATGTGCAGCTATCGATGAGCATCGTGCTTGCGCTTGTGGTGCATGCCGTGCAGTCACTCAGTGCTCTCATGCTCGAGCTCTTTCTCGACACCCACAGAGATGGACATCATCCATACTGACTTGGCACTTATTATGTATGTCTTATCACAATAATAAGTACATCGTTCGTCCATAATGTACAGCCTTTGTATTAGTATGATATATGCACTCCGCTTTCATTATACACATTCATACTAAGTAATGTTAATATCATACTATGATCGTCCAGCCAGTAAATTTCGAGTGCTTTCAACTTGAGACGTTTGTCTCTTCTTACTGGTAGGTAGTGAGTGTGTGACTTCAATTCTGCTTGGGTACGTTCTGTACTAAGTTAATGATAATAAAATTCAACTTACTTTTCAATTGAAGCTTTTTAAAGTAATATTTTGGGTTTAATGATATCACTTCTATTTTTACATTCGAAGCGTAATTGGATACTCAACACATTGCATTATTTGTTGCAGCATTGCACGTGCTTTAGTAGCTTTTTAATGAGACAATATTTTTATTTGTTTTCAACGTTTGTGTTATTGCTAGAACCTATTAACAGGTTGTAGGCAGGCTTGACATATGATAAACGTTGTCAAATTCTAGATCCTCTTTATTTTTTGGGATAGACACATTGTATTTAGATAATGTAACCACTGCTGTGTATGTTTTTACTGTACTTCGAGGTTTCTTGTGTTCGAGGAAATTACCAGATTAGTACGATCCGATGTTGTGTTCTACATTGGCAACGAAAAATTTGACTTCGGTATTAAATTCTTGAGATAATTTCCATTTTTTTTTCCTGTACTTTATTCAATCTCTGAATAAGCTTGTAAATGCTACGTTTGTGACTGCACTCGTTTGGCTTTGTTAAAAATTAGAAACCGTCTCGTTTTATACCTTTTCACTTGATGTCAGCCTTTAATATGGAAACACAAATATTTGCTTGCATAGCAGTGAAGTCTTCCTGCGAGGTGTGTGACATTACTGTCAGAAAAGTGGAGGGTGTACTCGTTGTCAGCTTGCGGTGCTTGTTGATGCAACCCTCACTGAGGGGTGTGGTGTTGATGCAACCCTCATTGAGGGGTGTGGTATTGATGCAACCCTCACTGAGGGGTGTGGTGTTGATGCAACCCTCACTGAGGGGTGTGGTATTGATGCAACCCTCACTGAGGGGTGTGGTGTTGATGCAACCCTCACTTAACGATGTGACAGTGTGTGTGCGACATCGCAGCGTCCAGATGAACCCTGCTGAAGTCCTTGCACCTCAAGTCTCTCATGCCTTCGTAATATTATGTTGCCAGCGCTGCTTGCTTCAGTTTATGAGTGCCCTGTTTCATTGTTGTGCCGTGCTGTGATGAATCGTGTTTCAGTGATGCCCTTGTCCTGTGTTAAAAATATATTTTTAACACAGGTGATGTATTCGACTCTTGGAAGCTATATACTCTAAGCATCAGTTATGTTAATGGATATAAGCGAGACATCCTGCTGATATTAAAGCACTGGGAGTCAGCTACTACAGATACAGTAAGACAAGTGCAATATTCGCAAAATGCCTGCAGAAGCTGGCTGTGCCTGTCCAGTGATTTATTCGTAAGTATTTAGATCTGGAAATTGATGTTAAAACTGCGCTAGCGGTTTCATCAAGAGATTAAATCATGATTTCACGTATGATTTTACTAGTTTTTCTCAAGGGTTCTATTTTTAACAAAAATCGAAAAGTGTTTTTTGAATGCGTCGCTCCTGACTGACTCCTTTTTGTTAACCTGTTTTTTTTTTGTATTTTCACTACTTCGAGCTGTTTGTCAAAAACAATTGTGTGTGATCTTCATGTTTTCCTTGGGTTAAGTTCAGTTGTAAATGATAAATTCTTTTAAGTTGATCCGATTTAGCCCTCTGCTGTTGGGGTTCATCTCTTTGTGCCCTACTGGTCAAGTGAGCTCTTGTGCGATTCGTGTTCAGATCTTTTCTGCTGCTCGAAAACTCTGAAAAATGTAGGATATAAATGCTACCAGATTTGAGGTGGTGTAGCCATCATGGGTAACCTGGGCAGCAAGAGCACGCAGAAGTCTTTCCTTCTCTAAGTCATTTAGTCATGAACAGCTTACTTCCCTAATACTTTCGTATACTTTACCTCCAGTGTGAATTACGTATTGTTTTATAAGCACGTGAGAATATCTGTAATGTTAGTTCTTAGAAGTCAACTGTATAAATAGGACGAGAAAAGTTCTTCTATTCTGTATACATGATGAAAATGTACTTAAGTCTTCTTTGAATACCCAAGCGTTCTTAATTTCGCAAATCCAACGAGTATTATGTTGGTAGTAAGACGATCTCGGAACGTCAATGGAGAGCACTACTTGCATTATGATCTGTACAGTACCATTAATTTGCGTAGATTGTTCTTGAGAAGTATGATTTATTCGTTTAGACTTAAGAACAAAGTCCTTTCCATCAGGTGTGAATACTGAAACTTTGTTCTGATGGGAAAATCTTCACTCGTTCTTGCCTTGCCACAGTCGTGGGCTAGTAGTCTACTAGGTCCTGCTATTGCCGTGCTTCTTTTTTCTATTTCAGGCCTCTTACCTGATGTTTTTGTTATCAATTTACTCAGAAGACTTTCATTGGGATACATATATGCCATGTATGCTTTTGGAAATATTCAATGGGTGCTCGCTTATTCATTTTTATTCAAGCATATTCCAATTACGAGTGTAAATATTTCTTAAAGAAACTATACATAATTTACCTGTTATATATACTATGTGTATACCTGTACTATGCATACTACATGAAGTAATTATACTATATTTTTCAGTTTCACAGTTTGTGTTTAGTGTTGATCATTAGCTGACTGCTCCTGTTGATGGTTATGTGTGTGTCGCGCTATGGCAGCAGAGACGTGATGTTTTTATCCTGTTCCAGCCACTTAAACTAAATCTTCTCTCACTTTCCCTTTTACTATCACCGACATTGATAAAAAAAATGGTTACGCCGTGAAGATTTGGGATATCATCAACGGGAGTTTATTTCTTTTGAAAATGTCATTGCGCGAAATGGTTCAGTTAAAATACCTAAAAAAACATTCCATGGCCATATTTTTAGCATCAAGATGTGTGAGCAGCCTCTGAAAATCAGGTATGGTGTACCCTGGCCCTAAAACAAAAACGGATTTCGGTGTAACTTAGCGATCTAAGATACAGTATTTGTGATACAAAATTGGTAATCGGAAACTCTGTAATATACTTCATTGTTTATCAATGATAAGATGATTGAGACCGCAAATAAAGCTTCAAATGAATTAAATATTCAGTGACTTTTGTTCGTTTGGAGTGCGTTCATCGGTCTTAGAGGTAAGGTAAAATGAACACTGCTTGTATCGGTATCTGTTTCAAGTATTAATTTTGTTCAACTCCCGTCACCTGTTGAAGCAACACGACACGAGTATTAGCTCCATGAGCCCTATGGAGCTATATCAAATTAATTTAGTTTCATATTTCGCTGTGAGATGCGAGGAGAAGATTGTGAGTAGAACAATAAATTCTGAAAGATTCAAGAGCAGTGGCAAGGAACATGACAACACTGGCATTCGGTATGAATTAATCTTTGGCGTCGCGATGTGTGTGCCTTAACTGCTCATCTGCCACGTTGCGATTAGCAAGAGAGATTTGTTTTTCGTTGCTGCACCTGCTGAATATAACGCTCGTCCTATGATCTTAAAATGAAAAAAACAGCATTGCTTATGGATAAATTTACCAATCCATATTTTGTTCAACGTAGTGAGAAAAATTTTCCGGGAAACTTTAAAAGGTGTTATGACCAGACGGCTGTAGAATCAAAATCTCGTCAACTTAATTCTGAGTTATCAAACAATCTACATATATAATAAACAATGTATCTCTATCTCTCTCTCTCTCTCTCTCTTTGTATGTGTGTGTCATTACTTCCCATCTATTACTGAAGAAAAATTATTCAACTGAAATCAGAACGGGTATGCATGTATTATAAGCATTGTATTGTGGATACCAAAGGCGCTGGATCACTATAAAATACTGAATTTTTTCTGTTATTAGCTTCCTTCTCTTACACGGCCATGTTATCGGTAAATACGGTACAGAATGGAAGTTCTGTATACATTCATGAAAAATATTCGGATTATGATAGTACCACGGGTAAAACTAAAATATGCATTTTGTTTCATAGATCCTTAATTTTTATCACTTTCAAGCCAAGTAATTTCACTATTAGGGCCATGTTATCGGTAGATAAAGTACAGAATGGAAGTTCCGTATATATTAATGAAAAACATTCATTTGAAACGATAATTCGTCGTAAATCTTTAATGCATTCATCTTTATAATAATTTCAAATTAATAAAATCTAAATCGTGGAATTTCCACGGGAACTGTGTAGGATAGTATAAATCCGCGGTAGGAGGACTCGGACTTTCAATTCATAACGCTAACGTCTTCTGACTAGTGATGTGTCCAGCGACTGCTCTGTCCTCTGCGGTGCGACTCGAAGTATAAGCTCGCAGGGGCGCTTCATAAGCAGAGTTACGATGAAGGTCTTTGCTCGGAATCTCCTACCTCACAAGCAGGACGGGCATCTCGTCAATCGATGCTTGTCATACTGCGGTACTCGAGTGGAATTTGAACCCCGGCCTTATGCATAGCAAGTGGGGATGCTCGATAGTTTTCCACTGTGACGACTAAATGGTTGCTTGGATACAGCGAATACAATTTAAATTCATCTTACTAATGTATGGTTATAAATTCAGCAGGTACAATAGTTTATTTCATTTTTAAAAGAGTAAATATTTCAGTGAGAATATAAGTTAGAACACATTGAAAAAATTGATACATCAGAGTAAATAACGATTAGGATGTGTTCATGACAGGTTTTGGAGTCAGAGTCGATGCAGTCGCGTCTTTTAAGGAGGAGACAGAGTCGTTTTTTCAGATATGGTGGAGTGAGAGTTGCAATATTTTTTGGCAACGCCAACTCAAACTCTAAATTAATTATATGTACAATTTATTACGAATGAAAGTAAATAATTCCCGTTATATCGCCTGCACATCTTGTAAATTCAAGCTGCAAAACGTGATAATAGACTTTACTGCATGTGATTGCGATTATTCAATATATAATATATATATATATATATATATATATATATATATATATATACATATATTGCAGCATTGCTCTCATAGCTGACAAACATCACTAGCAGGGTTATAGAGTCGGACTCTGGAGTCTCGTTTTATTGGGGAGTTGGAGCTGCATGATTCTAAATGGGTGGAGTCAAGTAGCCAAATACTCTCCCGACTGCACAACCCTGGTTCCAGTGAGATACAACTCTCCAAGTAACCTCTACACTGCAATAGGAATGTAAAGGGCAGTGCAGTTCGTTCGTCAAGAAAGCAAAACATTCAAGTGCTCAAACACAGCGAACAAGTAGTAGGTAACCTGTTGTTTTTATCATGCCAGAAGAACAGAGGGAATGATGCATTATGTAGATTAGAGCACACAATTGGGATTCAACTGCTGGATGGTCATCAAGTTGTCTAGCCAGTGCAGCTTCAACAGGTTAGAATGTATCACATATATAGGGCCAGTTTCTAAATTTTCTGTAAGTTGCAGGAGAAAGTGTTCCTCAGATAATTGCCGGCCAAAGCGGGTATAGTAAGAGGAGGAAGCATCATGGCTGAGCTGTGCAGTTTCTTCCTTAGATCACGGAGTAGTGATACAATAATGAAACAAGTGAACTGCTTCAGCTACTTTATTTACACGCTCTTTCCCTGCTATGCTTCTTTGCTTAGAATGAATTTCATAATAAATTGTTTGAAGGCAAAAGTAAGTAAAATTTCAGCGTGGTTTTGATAAACAAGATGAGGTATATTTTGGCCTTAGACTACGAATTAGAAATACAATGTGTTCGAAATTTCTGCTGAGCAAGTACTGTGTTTTGCATACAACAGATTTCTTGATGACAAAAACTCAGCTTGAAGGATTCTGATTTGAGGATAAAATTTCCACTAGAAAGGAACTCTTTTTTATTCTCCCTTTACCATAGCAGCTGATACTGAAGCATTAAGCACATCTAGATATCCATCAGTAAAAATTGAGTTGAATTCAGCATATATGTGTGTATGAAGTATTAAAATGTTTGTGTAACAGTTGGAAACATTGACGGGAATTTGAGTAAATAAATACTAAAATACCCGCCTTTTAACACTTTTACCCAATTCAAACATAGCGAATGTGAAAGTTCAAATGAAGATAAGGCGTTGAGTAATAGTCATCAATTGAGATTTGAAGTGTATCGTCTTCTACTTGCTAAAATTGTCTACCATTCGAGACAAAAGTTTTTTCTATTGAAATTAAGCAATGAATGGGAAATGAAACATGAATTATTACAAAAGATCTCAAGAATATTTAAGCAGTTGTAGTCGTACGATCACAATCACGATATAAAATTACCATATCTTGTGTTTAGTATAAAAAATTGTAAGCTTTCGACTAGGCAGCGAGAGAACAAACTTATTTACGCGCATAATTCACATGAGGACATTTACTTCATGCAGAATTTTGTGGACAGAGCCTTGCAATGCCCTAACTAGGTTAAATATTACAGGGGCTTGCTGACTGAGGCTTTTATAAGACAAATTTAATTCTCTTCAATAGGTTTCTCGTAGAAGAAAATGGGGAGGAGAATCAATGATCTTTTCAGATGCAACAACAGCAAGCGCCTGCGCTGAGACGAGGGTGACATTTAACGATGAAAAGAGTAGCCTCTAAAGAAAAACGACAGGCAGTTTTAAGCTCATGAAACTAGGACACCTCGTTAATTAATGGACTATAAAGTCAGTCGTGTCGGCAAGACCTATTCAAATGTAAACATTGCCCGCAGTCTACTCAACAAAAGACCCTGTTCAAATACTAATTACGATATTATCTTGATGTTTCCATAATTGAAATATTATCTAGATATTTCTCCTAATTACAATATTATCTTGTTGTTTCTACTAATTACTATATCATCTTCATGGTTCCATAATTGCAATATTATCTTAATGCTTTTCTTAATCACAATATTATGTTGATGTTTCTCCTAATTGCTATATATTACCTTGATGTTTCTGAGTGAGTAGTTTATTCTAGGACACAGTGTTGGTGTCACAGCATCGCCTTCAAACTCTCCACCAAATGACGACCGCTGGAGCCCCATTAATCTGACCCTCACAGAGCTCAGATCAACAAGAGAAGGTATTTTCATCAAGAGTTCATAGTGCTGGGGACTGTTCATCAAGGATTCATAGTGCTGGGGACTGTTCATCAAGGATTCATAGTGCTGGGGACTGTTCATCAAGGATTCATAGTGCTGGGGACTGTTCATCAAGGATTCATAGTGCTGAGGACTGTTCATCAAGGATTCATAGTGCTGGAGACTGTTCATCAAGGATTCATAGTGCTGGGGACTGTTCATCAAGGGTTCATAGTTCTGGGGACTGTTGATCA